>JAKUCV010006597.1:6482-16519 GCA_028386065.3 Turnera subulata | reverse complement strand
GCATTATTTGAAGAGCTAGCAACGATACTTTTTTTTTTCTTTTTGAGAATCAAAAGTCAATAGAACTGAGTCAGGGAAAGCCCCTAACAATGTTTTACACCAAAGGATGTAAAAAATACAATAGACATAAAAACAGAGAAACTAAAGTGATATTTTCTAAGAAGCAAAACGAACTCCCCAGAATTCACATAATTGTTGCTCCTCCAATGAAAGGCTGCAAGCTTGAAGATGAGAAAAACTGCAGAATTTCAATCTCAAATCAAAATAAATGTCAGAAATGATACTCTCAGGGGCTCTATGACAATTAGTGAAGAGTCTCTTGTTTTGTTCCCGCCATATGTGATAGATGCAAGCATTCCAGGCAGTGCGCAATATCATGGCCTTCAAACCTCTTTTCAACAAGTGACATTTCACCCATACAAACTCCACAGGCCAACCGGCCACAGACTTTATAATACCACACAAAGCAAGTAACTGAGTCCAAATGGTGGCATAAAAGGGGCATTAAAAAAATATGTGATCACGGCTTTCCAGATGATGAGAACAAAGCAAACATGAGGTGTCAGAAATAATCCCCCAAGCATGTAGTCTACTGCGAATAGTTAAACGGTTCACAATCGCAAGCCAAGAAATAAAACTGTGTTTAGGGATGAAGCCTACTGACCACAGTAACTTAAACCAGTCCACTCTAGGCTTCTTTATCCGGATGAAATTCCGAGCACTTTTAACAGAAAAATAACCAGTAGCAGTCAAGGTCCAATACATTTCATCAGGGTGTGATGAAGGAGCAATATTAGCAATTGCTTCCTCCCGCAATTGAAGCAGCAATGGAAGGTGATTGTTGGGCCAAGACCATACTCCATTATCAATAAGAGAAGAAACATGCGCATATAAGGGGATTTTGGAACTAAAAAGATCTCTGTTGGTAACAAGAGGATAAAGAATGCCCCTAGGATGCCAATTATCCCACCATAAGTGTGTACTATTACCATTGCCAACCGAATGAGAGAAAAGAGAAGAAAACTGACCTCTCAACTTTAAAATCTTCCTAACACTCCATGAGTAGTCAGCTGGAATGGGAATGCTCCAAAGATTTCGGTGCTTTATGACATAAGCATACATCCAAGCTACCCACAAAGAACCAGCCCTTAAGAGAAGACACCAAATGTTGCGGGCGATACAAGCATAATTCCATTCTTTCAATTTTTTAACACCAAGGCCACCCTCCTATCGAGGCAAAGTAAGATCTGCCCAAGCCACTTTTGCTTTATGACTAGAAGCGCTAGTAGACCACAAGAAAGCTGAGCAAGATTTCTCTATTTCCTTTAGAACTTTAGAGGGAAGAATGAAAATATTAGCCCAATAATTCTGAATACTAAAGAGTACAGAGAGGACTAATTGAAGCTTCCCTGCAAAGGACAAGTATTTTGCACTCCAAGAATGAATACGAGCAAGTACTTTGTCAATTAACGGCTTACAATAAGCAGAAGACAATCGACCTGAGATAAGAGGTACACCAAGATACCGAACAGGTAATGTGCCATGCTGAAAGCCACAGATTTGAAGAAAATTTTCAACATGAGTAGGAGACACTCCAGCAAGAAAGGCTTCACTTTTAGCAGGATTGAATTTTAAACCAGAGAGAAGAAAGAAAGGCTTCACAGATTTGAAGAAAATTTTCAACATGAGTAGGAGACACTCCAGCAAGAAAGGCTTCACTTTTAGCAGGATTGAATTTTAAACCAGAGAGAAGATAGAACTCCTTAAGAAGCCGAGTTACAGTAAGCGCAGATTGGAGGCTGCCAAGATCATCAAATCATCAGCAAAGCATAGGTGAGACAGACCTAGCTTTGAGCATTTAGGATGGAAAGGAAGTTGCTTGGATACAACAGCCTTATTAAGCATACAAGATAAGACCTCCATGGATAGAACAAAGAGGTATGGAGATAAGGGATCTCCCTGCCTCATACCTTTCCCTCCACCAAAATAGCCACACAAGGAACCATTAATAGAAATAGAGAACATTGGTGTACTAAAGTAAGTTTTTAGCCAACCCACAAACTTTTCAGGAAAGCCTACCACAACAAGAACATTAAGCAAAAACTGCCAATCAACGGGATCAAAAGCCTTCATGAGGTCTATCTTCAAAGTACAACGACTAGAAAGCCCATTTTTGTGGTAGTTATGCACAAGTTCGTGTGCTAATAGAATGTTATCAACAATTCTTCTCCCTGGGATGAAGGCTGTTTGGTTACTACTAATAGGAGAAGGAAGCCATTGTTTTAATCGGTTAGCCAAGATTTTTGATATACATTTGTAGAGTGTAGAGCAACAAGCAATGGGTCTATAGTTTGTGATTTTCTGGGCATTAGGCACTTTAGGGATGAGATTGATATTAGTAGAGTTGATACCTTTAAGAAGTTTTCCAGAAATGAAGAATTCCTTAATAGCTTGAGTGATATCAGCCCCAACAATAGACCAAGCAGATCTGAAAAATTCAGCACTGAAGCCATCCGGGCCTGGTGCTTTGTTTTGTAGTCGGCATGATACTTCATGTATCTGCCAGGGCTTTATGTGGATCAAATAGATGACCTGCATCTGCAAAACAAACTATATTCTTCTTGTATTCACAAGGTTAAAATAATTTTATATCCATTAAATCCCAAGATAATGGAAAGCTTTAGGCTTTATGGCAAAGTTAGAGCACAGTTATATGTTGCTAATAAGTTTATAGTAAAAGCTTCAGGCTTTATATTACTAGCAAGATAGACTGCACTACGATATGGTATTTCAAGACCAATCTAATCTTTCCGAGATTTTTCATCTCTAACTCCCTCTTTTATTTTTTTATTTTTTAAACATAGCACGGCTTTGGGAACTTCTTCAGGAGTTCCAATAATATAACAATAGTATCTAAATCATCAACAACAATAATTATACTCCACATATCCAAATTAATTCAAACCATGTAAAGATAAATTTAGTTTAATTGACTATCTTCCTGGGAATTAGTTGCTTCAGGCAACTTGAATCCTTCAGGGATTCTCATGTGTATATCATGACTTATGGATCCATAAAAATAGGCTGTAAGAGTATCCGTTAGACGCATTTTTAGTTTTTTTTTTTATGTACTGCCAGAGTTATCAAACACTGAAAAATAATTGCATCCACCACAGGGGAGTATATCTCCACATAATCAATACCACGTCATTGGGTAAAACATTGCGCGAAGCCGTGCATTATATTTTACTATTTCATTTTGTTCACTTCTTTTCCGCACAAATACCCATTTGTAGCTGACCGGTTTTACACCATCTGGTGTACGGACTACAGGTTCGGAAAATTTCTCGCATCACAAGCGAGTCTAACACAGCCTCAGTTGCATCTCTATACTTTGGCCAATTATTTTTGCATCTACATTTATCAACAAATCTAGGTTCATGATCCCCATTTTCTTCCATAATAGTTAGCGCTAATTATATGCAAAATTCCGTTGATGGTTATTTCACGTCGGTTCCATCTTGTTCTTGACACAGTATAATTGATCGATATCTCATCATTTTTATTTATTTCAGGTATCTGAGTTACTTCTAGAACTTTATCAATTGTGTTAGAAATCTCTTCTGGAGGATGTTCCTCTTCCTGAGGATTTTCAATTCGAACCTTTACTGGAGGTCTTATTTTCTCGTTGGGGCCATCTTGTATCTTTGCTCCTTTTTTTTATCGAGAATTTTTCTCTTTGAAACCGAGTAGTCTGCCATGCTTCTGACGTGCTTTGGATTCATTTGCATTCTTTGCTTGTCCTCGGGGACATCAATTTTAACAGGAGCATCTGCAGCTGGTATATAGGATTTGGTCACTCTAGTAAATGTGTCTGGCAATTGATTTACTAAATTTTGCAAATGGATCATCTTTTGAACTCCAGGTTCACACTGATTTGTTCAAAGATCAAAACTAGATATTGATATAGCATTTGAATAATCTCTTGATCCAGCTGCTTATATTCTCCCCTTGATGTTGGGTAAACACTTTCAACAAATTGACAATAAAAAAATGGAGATTAATTTTATAACCGATGGAGATTCATACCCAACTTATATTCCCAATCTTCTTTGAGCACTCACTTTAGTTCTCTGTAGTGGAGCAATTGGTGCATAACCAAAAGTCTGAAGATGGGAGTAATTGAGTTCGTGACCATGAACCAATTGAATGGGGAGATTTATGATGACTTGTAGGCCTGATGCGCACAAGTGCTGCTACATATAAAATAGCATGTTCCCAAGCAGTAATTTCTCATTAGCAATGGTCTTGCAATCAATTGGAAATATTCAATAAATAATTCACCCAGATCGTTTTGGGTATGAACATGAGCTACAGAATGTTCAACCATTATTTCCAATAATATAAATTAACCATTGAAGGAATGCACCAGTATTATCAAGACATATAGTCTTATAAAATAATTATGGATGTGTACCCGCAATTGGCTCCAGTATTAAAATAAGTGCGCAAAATGTCAAATTGCGTCTAATAAGCACACAATAGACCATCTAGTCAATGCATCGATTAAAACCATAAAATTACCTAGATGGTCAACATGGTGGATTTATTAGTCCGTGTATATGTCCCTGAATTATTTCCAAACTTGCGGGTGATTCTAGGCCAACCTCATCATAGGAAGGCCGAATAATTACTTTTCCTCCACAACAAGCAAACACATGGAAATTCATTGATTGTAAAAACTTCTGGTTTTTCAATGAATGACCAAATAAATTTTCAATAACTCTACGCATCATTATTGATCCGGGATGGCCCAACCGGTCATGCCAAACAAGAAATCCATGAACCAACTTCGAGTTGGTGCCAACTTCAGGCTGTGCAAACTATATATTTTAATAGTTTAAGAAAAATTATTTCCCAACTTCAGGCTGCTATGTGCCAGCTTCAGGCTGGAAATGATAACTTTCACCGACTTAGATATTTGTATAGTACAATCTAAGGGATAATGCAGGTAATCTTTTCACAATATGTTTGTTACCTGCAGTAGTAGCCTTTATAATATAGAGATATTCACACATCTCTTCCACTTATTGTCTCAACGTAATATCCATTTGAATATTAATAAATTCATTTGAGACTTGAATAAAGTATCTTTTTATTATTGTAAGTAAAAAAAATTACTCTTCAGGAGTATAACAAAATTCATGCTCTTCTAGAGCATAAATATTTTCTCTTCGAGAGCATAGTAGAACTTCTGCTCTTCAGGAGTATATTAGTTTATAGTAAAACTTGTGCTCTTCTAGAGCTTAAATATGTGTTCTTCTAGAGCATAGTAAAACTCATGCTCTTCTGGAGTATATTATTCTTCATCTCCTTCTCCTTTTGAGATTGTAGTATCATATGCTACTTAAAAATAATTTCCCTTTATTAAATATGAAATGTGTTATTGCATTATCTGCATTATCTTCAGGACAAATGCTCAAGTAATTATTCTTGAAAACATAATTTCAAATTCATAATTAAAACTTACCAGATGTAACATATTATAAAAATAAATATAAGTAAAATTATAAGAAATAAAATATAACTCATGATAACAAGATAAAGCTGAATATAAAATAAAAACATAATTTATTTTGTACTTTTATCATAAAATATATATTCACTTGCACCTTCAGGATAAGCAAGATAAATAATGGCATCATGGTCATCAACTTGAAAAAAGCTAGTAGCTAGTTAAACCGGATTCGTGATTTTTCATGAATAACTCATTATATTATTCTGCCACAAGTAGGCATGAAATTAAATCCGAAAATTTCGTGAATTCTTCTTCACGATATTGCTACTGCATGAGCACATTTGATGTATAAACATGGAATTTTTTTTTTAAACTTATCAGCATCAATAATATTTTCTCCATATATTTTTCTTCTGAGGACTTATAACATAACTGAATTATATCCGTGCACATATTTAAAATCTTAGAACCACAGATGCATACACTCACAATGAGTTTTTGGGAGAATAACCATCTTTTGGTGGTTATATATTTCTTTTAAATTCTTCTAAAGATCTGCAGGATCTTTGACAGTAAAATGTTCAGTCTTTAGTCTGTCATGAAGATGGTGGCGAAGAAAAATTATAGCTTTTGCCTTCTTTAAAGTAGATGCTTTCTTTCTTTCTTTTATGGTATCTCCCAGACCATTAACATCTAATGCCCATGACAAATTTCTTCCGAAAATGTCAAGAGCCTCAAATTCAAGTTTTGTAATGTTGACCATAATAATAATAATAATAACAAAAGATATAAAGCAAATATAAATTGTAAAAAGTAGTAAAACAATAATAATATAGAATATATAATATATATACACTTACTCGATAAATATTTCAGAAATATTAATAGAGTAATAATATAGAACATGTAATATATATAGAAAAGATGAAAGTAGTAATAAGAAAAGTTTAGAAATAAGTACCTTATTTGGCTAGAGACTCGTGCTGATAACGTGTTATAAAATTGGGGGATTAACTTCACTTCATGATGGAATAATACAAGCTTGATCAAGGTAATAATACAACCTTAATGAAAGTAATACAACTTTAACGGTAATAATACAACTTTTGATAATAATGATAATGGGGAATAATAATATATAGATGGAGGGAGGAAAGAAGATAGGTGTATGGAAATGAGAAGAGAGTGAAGTTTTATGGTAGGATGTATATGTGTATGTATGAAAATAAAGGGGGTATTTATAGGCAAAAATGGGAGGATAAAACAAATAAGTTAGGTTGGATTATAACAATTAATATCACATGGATTTAGGTAGTGAAGATGAAGACAAAGGAGGTAGATAGGTAGGTAGAAGAAAAACCCATGTGAAAGTTTAGTGTATGGTAAAGAATTTTACTGGGGGTAAATTTGAATACGATAAAAATGAGTTTTACTGGATGGTAACATTGACATTCACCATAATTTATTTATAACACGTTTTCTTTTCTTTTTCTTTTTTTTCTGTGAATAAGGCATGCTTGCTTCTTCTTTTCTTTTTCCTTTAGGCGCTTTTTAAAAAATTATTTAGTCCATCAGATCCATAATGAATTTGAGTCGATATAGCACATTAGTCTAATTGAAATTCAGACAATTTTTAGAACTATTTTTCCTATTGTATGATCAACTGGGCATTTCTTTGTTGTGATATTATCCAACTCTAACTTCCATTACCAATCACAGTATTAGTTGAAAAAATCCTACTACAAATCTTATGAGAACAAAACAGATACTTAGTAGGTTCTTTTAGTATAGGAGTTAAATTTCACACTATTTATATTTTCTTGTATTCTTATATTTAATATAAATCCATACAGTATAGGTAATAGATATATATAAACTAAGATTCAAGTTGAGATTAAGTTGGAATAGTGTTGTGCTGAATTTCTTTCATTTGTTTTTTTACAATTAATGACATGTTGATTTTGGGGTTTGGAAAGGCTTAGGTTAGTACATCCTGTACACCGAACCAAAATCGTTGGCCTGGGCCGATTATTGCATGGGTTCACCCAGTTGTTATGATCTACTACCAGTCTCCCACGATTGGGCTTATGGTTGTTGTGACAGGTTGTTCTATGAGCCCACAATTAGTGGCTGGTTGTTCTAGGTCCGTGATTGGTTAGCGGAGCCTTTTCGGTAGTGGAGACCAAAGGCCTTGTCTAATCTTTAAAATTGGTCCGGTTAAGAGAGAGCAATTGCTAACTGTTGTGAAGGTTTGAAGACTAAAAGAGAGCAATCACCGTTATGGAGATTTGAAGGTATGGAGGTTTGAAATTGGTGGATATCTTATCCAGGTGGTTTCCAAATTTGACCTTTGGGGTTAGAGAGGATGAAGACCACTATTGCTAATCCGACTTTGGACTGCCTACGGTCGATGGAGGATGGAGACCACTTTTTTTTTTGCCTACGATCATTGGTGATGGGTGGTCAGTCTCTGCTGGTTCAATTTTTGAGTTTCCTGTTGGAGTTTTAGGTTGTTTTTAATGATCGATATTGATCCTTGTGGTTGCCTTTGGAGGATCGATTGGGTGGGTGAGTATCGGCCCAATTTAGTCTTTCACTTGTCAACAACCAATACGATGTCGGGGATTGTTCTTATACCGACTGGGTGTCGACTACTTTTTCTTTCAACGGGGACGTTGTATGTTGGGCATTATGCTTGTTGTGTTGGTTTGACCCCGATTGCTGTGGCGGACCGATTGATGTGAGCAGGTGGCAGTCCAGCTAGGTTGTTAATTTGGAAGAACAATTTATCTCCAAATCGTAAGTATCATTCAAGGCCGGGTCTTGGCTAGCTATTGATCATTCTTCAGTTGATATGAGTTGTTTCCTTATTTCTGGCCATCTCAGAGCGAATCGCCTTAATCGTTCTTCATCACAAGTGGCCTTTGTGAAATTCTACTATGTGGTAGAACGGTATGTGGGGACATGTTTTTTAGGCTACACAAAGAGATCAAAATAAAATAGTGGGAGACCGTTATACCAGTCATTGACAAGATTGGTAAGGCTTGCTACGATGGGCTTGCTATGACGATCTCTATCAGGTTTGTTAAGTATCAGCCAACTTGGTTGTTTTGACTGCTTGGTTGATATGGAGCAAGTGACGACTAGCTTGATTGTTGTGATAGATCGGTTGCTTTGAGTAGAGGCCAGTTGTTGTGGAGAGTTGATTGTTATGGTTCAATATTCGGCCCAACTTGGTTGTTTTTGGCGGTTTGGTGTCGATGATTTTTCCCCTTTGATAACCATTGATTGCCAGTTCAGTATTTGGCACGTTGGTTAGGAGTATGTTGGGGAGAGTTTTCGTGGAGGATGGCTTGTTTTTGAATCAGGTTTCCTGGAGATAAAGGTTCACAATGGAGGAAGATAGTTGCTGTTGGTGGTTGCTGGTGTTAGTATAATATGCCCAAAAGCCAATTACGGATGATTATTTGTTGTCATGTATACACATTAAGGTTATTCCAATAAGTATCGTTTATGAGATAAACGCTTGCACATACTTATAACCCTAGAATATTTCACATTCTTAAATGTCCCTAGTCGATTATTATTACAGATGGGTTGTAATAATAAATTAAGACTAGCGTATGTTGAGAATTGCATATGTGATATGAATTCTACATACGGGTACAAGTTGGAGAACTTGTGGACTGGACCGACCCACATAAGAACCCTACATGGAATATGTATGTCACTAGTGGTTCTTATAGATGTAATTGTCCTCCGACCTGAGATCGTCAAGGTATCCAACATATGAATCATGTACTTTGATATTATTCCTAGTCATCCGTAACTGGGTGGACATAAGGGTAATCATTAGGTATATGCCGAGTATGTAGTGGGTTTTGATTGATCAAGACGGGATTCGCCCGACCCATATAACGGGTATATTATCGTATGGTTTCTTGATAGAGTTGAACTGTTAAATGCATGGCCATGCTCGGATTAGGTGATATGGTGATATCACGGGTATCCGTTTTATACAGTTAACTCGTGGATCAAGAAACATAGATTAAACATATACGAGATTGACATATTCCATGTCTCGTGTTTGATCTAGATAATGGGACGAAAGGACGATGCATATTCCGAGGCATAGAGAATCAGTACTGATCTTGTCGTTCGGGTAGCAATGATGTGTTGCTAGACGCCGCTCTTTGCTTATAATTGTAAAATGAGAATTTTACAATTATTGCCGGACGTTACAAGTGCCTACAGGGTCACACACAAAGAACCGTTGATTCGGGCAAGTGGTTGAACCATGGTTGGACCGGGGTGTGGTTGGACCGTGGTTGGACCATGGTTGAACCAGGGTCGTTTTGGGACAATAATATCTGTATTATTGACCAGACATGAGTGTGTGTGGTGTGTTTTATCTGATTGCTAAGTGGGAAACACTTAGTGATGATGGTCATCACTTTGGTCCACTTGGTTGGCCATTATGCCTAATTGTCTAATGCATAATGGTGAGTGGGGTTGAGCA
>JAKUCV010006596.1:104574-135203 GCA_028386065.3 Turnera subulata | reverse complement strand
CCCTTGGACAGGCTTGGATCCATAGATTGCATGTGTCGCATACAGTGTTAGTTATTTAAAGTCTTCCGCTGTGCATGTTTTTATTATTGTTGGGCCGTTGGGCCAGTTTTGATATGTTATTGTCGGGCCATTGGGCCGTGTTGAGATATTATCGATGTTTTTATTATGGGCTGTTGAGCCCGAGTTATTGTGATATACACTGTATGCTAGGCCTTGTTGGGCTGGGTTGTCACAGTTCCGGCACGTGTTTACTGTATACGGTAAATACGGGTCGGGGCGTCTCAATAAATCATCCACCGTGGGTGACTACAACGTTTTTGTAATCCTCGCTTATATCCATTGTCTCTCTTGAAATTTCTCCAATTTGGGTACCAAATCTATATTGGTCACAATAAAATTTCCATTTTGCTCAGAACAAAAAGAATGTTTTTTTGGTAATGAAAGAGCATCACATTACTTTAATTAGGAGACATCCCGTAGTGAAGAACACAAATCATCCTGCAATAACCGGGTACAAACTGAGGAAGGACTAGAAATAAAGACATAACTAAAAGAAAACATATAAAGCATCTCTTGCTAGGTAGTTCGCGACCAGATTGCCCTCCCTAAAAACATGAACAAAGGAACAAAAGTCAAATAGATTGGCAAGCATGCGAACATCCGTCATCAGGGAAGAAGATTCAAGGCGACTTGGAGCACCTCCATACAACACCTCCACCAACTCACGATTATCAGATTCCACTATGATCTTCTTAGCACCAAGCTTAGCAGCAAGAACCACGCCATCATGGATCGCCTGTAACTCCGCAATTACAACTCCACAAGGGGCCAATCGATGTTGAAAACCCCGGATCCAAAGGCCATTCGACCCTCTCGCAACACCACCAGTGGTCGTGTTTCCTGTGATTTGATGCACTGCCGATATCCACATTAATCTTCAAAACATCAGTCAGAGGTAGAGACCAAGCCAGCTCATTGCCCTCCCTTCCCCCTGCTCCTCCCGAATTATCAAATGGCATCATATGCAAAGTATACATACGGACATACCGAATAATATATGCTGTCATAGCAACAGGGCGACAGTACTGCTGGTGAGCGAATGCAAAGTCATTTTTCCACTTCTAAAGAAGCCATAAGGCCATACTAAACAGCAAACTCGAAGAAAGGGAACCCCAAAATGAGCACTTACCTTGTAGTCCAAAAAGAAACCAATCCTCCCAAGACATAGCTACCCTTGTAGAGGATACCATAGACGGCATCAACTCGCTCCATACCTTCGGCACATAACTACAGTCCCAGAGAGCATGTTCCACGGTTTCCCTCCCACAAGTACACCGAGGACAGCCACCCTTCGAGCTAATGTGTCTTTGTTATCGCTCCTCATTCAAAGGAGTACATTGTATCCAAGTTGCCACAAAATGGTGCGGGCTCGGGGTAACCCAGGCCACTTCCAAATAACCCTCCACAACTTCTGTGACTGCATAGGAGACACTGGGGCAGAGAGGGAGTTGTAAACAGCTTTAACCGAGCAATCCCCAGAGGCAGTACCATCCTATATGACCACATCTTCACCTTATCCTTGACGAAAAGGGTTGAAGACATGAAGCTGATCCACAATATATCCAGAGAGCAGAGAGTGAAGACGGACCAAATCCAATCCCTCGAAGGGAGAAGGTAATTAGCCACCAATTCTTGACTATTACCGTCCGGAACCTCAATCTCTGGTATCTCAGCAAGCCTTCCCAATCCAAAAAACCAAGGGTCATGCCAGAACTTAGTAGTACACCCATCCCAAAAAATCCAGGATAACCCACCTAAAACAGTAGGCCAGGCACTACAAATACCCCGCCAGACATGTGATGCCTTAGTTTTACTCTTTACATTGGGGATCATAAAAGAACCAGCTAAATACTTTGTCCGCAAGAGATGGACCCATAAAGCGTCAGGTTTGGTAATCAAGCTCCACGCAAGTTTAGTTAGGAAGGCTTCATTCGCTTGCCTCATTTTTCGGAGCCCCAAACCACTATCTTTTTTTTCTGCTGACAACCCTTATCCCAGGAAACCATAGACATCTTACGAGTGAAGGATGAGGACCCCATAAGAAACCTCTAGCAACATTTTCAACCTTATCACATATACCCTTCGGTAGTGGCACCAGATACATAGAATAATAGGGAATGGCTTGAATAACAGACTGAGCTAATGTTAACCCACCAGCCAAGAATAAACTATTAGCTTTCTAGCCTGCTAACTTCTCCTCCACCTTCTTAGTGATATGTCGAAAGGTAGCATTTGTAATGCGACCATGCACCAGAGGAAATTCCAAATATTTACCAAGATCAAAAGTAACCGCAATAATAAGACGACCTGCAATGCCCTCAGCCAAACTAGACGAGACATTCTTGGAAAAAAATACTTTAGATTTAGCCAGGCTAATTTTCTGCCCACAGCTGGCACAAAATGAACTCAAACACTGATTAATCACATCCGACTGCTCCAAACTAGCTTTAGAAAACAACACTAAATCATCAGCAAAAAACATGTGAGATATAAGAGGAGCAGCCGTATTAATCACAACCGGCTTCCATAAATCTCTATCCACAAGCTCACAAATCATATGAGATAAACGTTCAATATATAATACAAACAGATATAGAGAGATAGGATCCCCTGGCCTCACCCCTTAGAAGGAGCGAAACTTCTAGTTTTTTTCCCATTCCATAAAATCTACATACTACTATACGACGCACAACACATGAGAATAGTCCTAAAGGAAGCTGGCAGGCCAATATCCTCTAGAGAGTCTCGAATAAAATCCCAGTTCAGTCTATCATAAGCTTTCTCAAGATCCAACTTGATAGCCATAAATCCTACACCACCCCTCTTAATTCACATAGAATGGACAATCTCTTGGACCACAATGACATTATCATGAATTTTTCGCCCATGCACAAAACTAGCTTGAAAGGGCAGCACAGGATCATGTAATATCCATTTCAAACGATGCCAAGACCTTAGTAAGGAGCTTATAAGGTACGGTACACAAACTAATAGGGCAGAATTGAGTAATATTCTCCGGCCTATCCACCTTCGGGATCAATGTAAGCAAAGTACGATTAAGGTCTAGAGGAACAACCCTATTAACAAACGCTTGTTGAATAAATGTACAAACAGAGGGTCCAACGAGATGCCAAAACTGTTGAAAAAACACCGCACGCAACCCATCAATTCTGGGGGCTTTATATGGCGCCATTTATTTCAATGCCAAGTAACTTTCTTCAGATGAAATAGGACAACTCATGGCCTGCAACCTCTCCTAAGCAACCATAAGAAATCGCCCCCTCAAATACGGAGTGCAAGGTGAAGCCAGATCACTACTAAATAAACCTTGAAAAAAAGTAACAGCATGCTCACACAAAAGTGCCTGCTCAAACACCCAATCCTTTCCAATCATAAGTCCAACTATTTTATTTCTGTGTCGTCTCACCAGAGTGGAGGTATGGAAATACGAAGTGTTCCCGTCACCATTCTGAATCCACTGACACCGAGATTTTTGATACCACAATAACTCTTCCTGTGCTAAAACACTATCAAACTCCGTTGACAACTCATCCTTCAAACGATACAAAAAGCTCCTGCCGGACCAGCTACTTTAACTCGCTGGATACCACTTATTCGGGCTAACAAAGCTTTCTTACGACGAAAAATATCGCCAAAAACATCCCTTCCATTTAATTAAACCAGCTTGGAACAAGACCATTGCTTCAATCAGCATCAAATCTCCCCTCCACTCAGCTTCCATAACTTAGGGGAAACGAGAATCAAGAAGCTAAGCTGCCTGAAATCTAAACGGCTTTGGCGAGGCTAAAGAATGTTGCGCATGCATATGAACAAGAATCGGAGAATGGTCGGATTTCGTTTGAGGAAGAAGCCATACCTCAGTAGTGGGAAAACGATTCCTCCACAACTGATTAGCAAGTCCTTAATCCAATCACTCGGCAACATACTCCCTTCTAACACCAACTCTACGTTTCCAAGTGAAAGCAGGGCCATGATAGCCCAAGTTCAACAGCTAACAGTCATTTATCCAAGAAGAAAACCTCACACACACAGTCATACAAGTTGGTAAACCACCATGCTTCTCCGACTGGTCGGCCAATGTACTAAATTCACCAATAAGTAACAACAACGTCTGCATCATACTAGCAATACTTCGTGTCTCGTCCCATAGGGCTTGACGGACAAAAGGTGTAGGACTAGTATAGATGGCAGACAAGAACCAAACATCATGCCAGAAAAGCAGACTTGCGCATGAATAAATTGTGCATGCTTAAGACAAACCGTAAGAGTAAGATGGAACCTCTTTAAACAAACCCAGATACCCCCAGATCGACCAGCCGCCTCAACCACCTCACACCCATCAAAACCACAATGAAGAATAGTATCCACTGCCACTGGGAATCGAACTTGTGGCTCCACAAGAATGACAATACTTGGTCGATAGGAGAAGACCAAATCTCGAAAAGCCCGTCGAAACCTGTCACTTCCAGCCCATTGGCAATTCTATGTAAGTATTTTATGATTTAAATCCATAAAATAAGATAGGAAAAAAGGATAATACAGTATAGCCTGCTACTTAAAGATCAAGCGACGTGATGGAGTCACACATCTCCTGATCCTCATAGATCCCACCATTGACAACAATCAGATCTTGACATATGAAAGCCTCCACACAACTAGCTCCCTGGATAGAAACATCACTGTCACCCTGCCACCTCCAAATTAGACAAAGAATTCCCACCATCTGGGGCTCGAAGGAGACGATAAAGGAGCAGGTGTCGGAGACGCCCTATAGGATTCGCTTGGAAAACAACCGGTATAGGTACAGCCTCTGCAAGAACCCCACTCCACTTAAGCACAGGTTGCGCAACCTCCCCAACCTTAGCTTTACCTTTTCTCCGCTTCTGACCTGCCTTTAGAGCCTCAATCACAGCCTTAGCCATGTCATTACCTGACAGAGTATACCAGTGTGTCCCCTAGCCTGTTTCAAAACCGACGCACCAGGAATCAAGGTTTCCACCCCATAATCTTTAATAAAAATCCCTTTCTGTTTTTCCTGACGTGCAGTCTGCTTCCTATTACCTACAACAACCTTGACAATAGAATTGGAACCACCCGAAACCACACCCATGCTACCCAGAGTAGTGCTCGGACTTGCCACTACAGTAGCTATAGGCTCAGCTACATCAGCTAGAGCACTAAACTGAGAGCCAACCAACTAACGAAGATGACTCTCCTTGCCCTTCTCCAACATAGTTTGGCCTGCTGTCTTGCCTACTCTTCGGAGGAACCAAAACCCACTCACCATATTTAGCAGTAAAGCGTGCCGCCTAATCCCTCCCCGAAACCTGGCGCTCAATTTGAACAGAATCAACAGCCTGGGTCTGCACATCCATGCTTGGAGGGCAATAGCAGACCCATTAGACTCAGGCATAAAGTTCGCTGGAACTGTGGCAGCACACCTTGCCATCATATGACCAATTCGCCCATACTCAAAATACAATTGAGGAACATTCTCATACAGAATGGAATACCAAATACCATCTACACACATTTCAGTCTGTAGAGGTTTCAACAAGTCCAAACAACAGCTGCCTTAGCAAAGCGACCCCTCTCAGTCTTCTGAGTTGAATAGTCCACCCGTACAAACCTCCCTATTCGGTTACATATTTCGGGAAGAATTGCCAACGGATACAGTTCTGTGGAAAGCCCTGGAACCCTAACCTAAGCCACAACAGACGTAACCTTATGCGTTGCCAGCTCGAAATTGGGTTGCCAAGGTTCCACGGTTAAGTAATGGTCCAGCACTATCCACGGACCACATGCTAGGGCACGGATGTAGTTTGAACTACCAGCCAACTTAACAAGAAAATAGTTGTGGTCCAGATCAATCACTCGGAACCCTCCCTAGAAGCCCCACAGTCGTTGCAACCTGTTGCATGATATTCTATATCCAATTGTTCCACCCCACAATTTAACCATAATAGTATCCCACTACTTATGGATCCATTGGTGGGAACGATCTGATAAGTGGATAATAGGGACTCTCTAAGTCATGTCCGAGGTAACTTCTCCCTCAAGCGGCTCCAACTCCGTATCCACCTCCAAACCTGACGGCAACGGCTGAGTTCCAAGCGCAGCCTTGAAAGTTTTTTGTCCCCCCGATCCGTCCGCTGCATAAGGCTCTGCAGACTGCATAAGAACATCCTTAGGGGCGGCCAGAGTGAACACAGGTGGATTCGGATCCCCGCCCCCCGGTGGCTCAGCACTCATACGAACGTTGAACTAGAGCACCGATTTCTTCGGACACACGGTAGAGAAAACCCTAAGAATTCTGATAAAGAGTGCAGTGAATGAAATTACTTGACGAAAAAAAGAATGTTTGAATCATAGATTTGGACCAAAATAATTGACGCTATATTAGGATAGATGCAATATTTTTGTAACCTGAACTTCAGTGTTTATTATAGCACTGTATATATAATATATATATTATATTATATACAAAGCAATACAAAATACATAACTCCTTGCAGGATACTATATTATTTTAATTAAAAAAAGTTATTTGACACATTAATATCACTGTCTAGTTTCACAGTAGTCAATTGTATAAGATAAACTCATGGTAGTCAGACCTGGACCGGCCCGTCCGGTTCAACCGGGATAACCGAGACTCGGAGGCCAGGCCGGTCCGAAAGTCCTCCCGGTTCTTGTGGATGTAAGATCCGTTCGGATCTGTCCGAGTTTGCCCGGTTTTTCGGTTTTGGTTGGACCCAGAACGGGTTTTTGAGGGTTTTCGGGTTAGTGCCCAACATGTTTGGGAATATTACAATAAAAAATCTAAATATTAAGTTGCAAATCGTGGGATTTGAACCATGAATGTTTTGCTCAATTTTGGAGAGAGGCAAACCACTAGGCTAATGTTTAAATTATGATATATTCCATTATGACGTATAAGAAAATACAATCTATTGCAAAATATCAAATATTGGATAATTTATTATAAGATTTTTTTTTTAAATTTTTACACCCTTTTGAAGATTTACATGACCTTTTTGACCTCCTGTTGACCCCTTACTGACTTTCGGTTGGACCCCTCAATCCTTGACCCCTAAGCTAGGCCGGGTCGATGGCCGGGCCGGGTTTAACTACATTGGATAAACTATCTAAACCCTTATGGATTAGAAATTTCTACCTGAACTGGTTTTGTTAGATACTTCTACCTGATTTACTAGTAAAGCTGTAAAGGTGTTGAAGTGGATAGCACTTCCAGATATTTTATTTTGTTGCATAATAGAGAGATTAGCAACGCATGTACAGGCAATGCATCGTTGTTTGGAGCACAAAATAGCGCGTGCGAACTTTCTACGTAACACTTGAAATAATTACATACTTTTAGGTAATCGATGGCTTTATGTACATGCATACATCTTTACAGTTGTTGAATAAATACATAAATATTGTGGCAGTAGCTCTTTTTTAATCATGCCGACAAGGAAAAAAAGAGAAGTTGTTAACACTAAATTGCAACAAGTTAATCTGTCTCCGGACAAGGGAGTACCATTGTGGAAATAATTTATCTTGTACTATCTTGCACCGTAAACTCTGCAGATGCTCTGTCCAAAAACACTGATTTGCACAAAAATAGATTTCTTCATCTACAATTGTATCTGCTAAAACATTCACCTAATAAAATTGGTAAGGAAGTTAAAAAATATTAAAAAATATTCATTTTTTTTCATTTGAATTTAAGATATCTAGCCGACCCTACCGATGCGCCCAAAGTTTTGGGTAATAACTAGTTTACCAAGGAAATCCCATAATCCACAAACTTCTCCTCTGTTAAAAAAATGAAAATATATTGCAAATCTAAGCCCATTAGCATGACATGTCACACCACCCACGCCCGAGTTCTCCAACGTATCTCTTCAACGGACTAAACGACAAGTCTTATCGCATGGTCAAGTAAGAAGTCAAAGCCAGACAGGACCATAAAAATTCTCCGACCACGCCTTCCATAAAAAAACGCCAAGCGGGGGAGCACATATAAAACGGCATTAATTCCCAAAAGTACCCTTCAAATCGCCAGGCTAACAGTGTAGTTACGTTACACGTGTCGCCCCACCCCCTGACAGACCCGTCACCCACTCCGCCGAAACGTGCCTTCTTCCTTTCCTTTCTCTCGTGACGCTTCCCCTGATTCCCCGTAAACAAGAAAGAAAGGGAAAGAAACCAAAAAAAGAAAAAAGAAAAGAAACCAAAAAGAAAAGAAGAAGAATCCCTCCTAATCAGCCACTCTCCCGGAATCGTAACGCACACTATACTCACGCCATACTCTACTTTTTTGCTCCCTATATAAACAGTTGCAGATCTGGATCAGTCGCAACCCGAGGCCTCCACTGTGTCGGCGGCCGCCATGGAGAAGAAGCGCCGGAGCTCGTCGTCTAGTTCCGCGTCTTCGTCGTCCGCATCCGTCGATGTTCCGGTCACAATCGACAGTGAAATCGGGACTGAATTGGAGACCAGACAAGCCGCTGCTGCTGCCGCCTCTGGTTCTGCCAGTGGTGTAGTAAGTAACGGAAATGGCGGTACCAGTACTTCTTCAGGTTCCCTTCTCTTTCTAGAACTTTGCTATGTTGAGTGAAGTGGAGTTGTTCCGTTAAGTTTGACCGTTAGGAGACGAAACTCTGTTATTTATTTCCATTTTTAAAAAAACTGGCATTCATTTCTTAAAGTGGTGAAGAATTTGTTGCAGTAGTATATTTCGCATTTCTACACTTATATCTTTGTGTTTGTGAATATAATTTACGGTGACTGAAATCAGTATTATTCTTCATTTTGATGAAAGTAATTTTGTGTAAAATTATGCAAGCAAATTCTGTTGGTCACCTGCTGATAAATTGCCGTTAAAATGTCAATCCATATTTGGGGTTGTTTATTAAGACTTCGAGTTTGCTTTTAAGTTGTTTGAAACGGTTGAAGGTTCATAATCATTGGATTTGTCAAATAGTAATTGCGAGCTGGTATCAATGGCTATTCCTGGAGTGGAGGTGTTTAGGACCAGAATAGCTTTCTATCTGCCAGTCAATATTGTTCAACTGGCAGTCTGTTTTCCTCTATTGGAAATTGTATTTACTTTTGACAGAGACTAGCATGTTTCCCTGAGCTGTGGTTAATTTGCTATTCTGCCATCTTTCTTCATATTCAAGTTACGTTGTTGGTGAAACTTATTTGGTTATCGGCTACCGTAGCACCCGTGAGTATCATAAATGCTCTCTCTCTATTCTCGGGATACTAATCAAGGTTTATTTGCTTCACTGGGGATCTCAATGTTGTCCAGGTCCTATCTGACTGTATAATCTTCTTTGTGTTAACTAATTCCTGCTGCGGACAATAGGATAGTAATAATTATTTTTGAGACAATTAATATTTTCTCATTTGTTCGTGTACTATGGAGGTTATTAAAGATCTTTGTGTGTTGTTAGTAAACATTTTTGTGCCTGGGCAACTTTTCTGAGCTTATTAATTTTCTTGGATTTTATTCCCGTAGAATGGAATAAAGGCAATTCAGTTCATCCTTCACTTGCGATACATATTAAAGCTGCTGTATTAGTGATCACAGCTTTTTCTTGGAAAGTTCAGTATATTGTTTGTCTGCTTTAACACTTTCTTTACTGCATGGGCTTACACTTGCAAGTGATTTACTTTGACTTTTTCTGCATTTAGGAGTTGCTGGGAGGAGTAGATCATCACGCATTGAAATGTCGAGCAGTGACAAATCAGAATCAACTTCTAGTCAACTCAAGTTGCAGAGATCTAAAACTGAGAGGCAAAGACATCAGAATATACTTCCCGAAGAGGCAGCACAAATTTTCAATGACAAAATATCTGTTCACCAGAAGGTATTCCAATGATAGTCCTTTTTGCTTTGATATATTTTTATGCCTAAATCTTCTTGTTTTCACATTTTTGTTATTGTCTACCATAATCTTTATGTTTCTGTGGGGATAATAGCTCTCGTAGTTCTTTAGAGTAACTGAACTTTTTTCAAAAAATTATAACGAGCTGAGGTATTTATTGGGTAATTGTTGCTGTCTATGTACCGGGAAAGTGACTAATTTTTGTACTGGTTCAATGGTTGAAGTCATTATGTGATACATCGCTGGGGCATGGTAGTGCAAAGAAGCCTGTGAGTTAGGAGAAGGTTTATGAAATACTGGGTTATATGTTATCACGTGCTAGTAGAGCTGATTTCTCTTGTTTGTTTGGCAAGTTATTTTTGACCATATGTATCTAATTGTAAAACGTGTAGGTTTATCTTGCTTTGAGGATTAATAATTTCTTTAAGTGATTCGTCGATTTGCTGATCTGAGGATGCACCATATGGAGGTGCCTTGGCCCGTGAATGTTTTGCAAATAATGATAAAATATTAATTGCTAAGTAAAAGTACTGTTTTGGTTTACACCCTTTGAGAGCTAAAAGTCCTTAAGATATTAGCTTAATACAGTAGAGTGGAGAATTCTGATGCAAGCTCAACCTTTCAATGGAAGGGAGTTTATAGGATTTGCTTCATCCCTCTTGAGATACTGTATGTACTAGGTTTTTTCTTCCCATTTGTTGTTCACATACAGTGCTCTTCATTTGTTTTCTCGTTATAAGTACTATTGTGTCCATTGTTTATGTAATCACTTTTGTGTTATGATTTGTCTTATGTGGTCTGTTCTTATTTTGCAAACTGTGCAGCTTAGATTGTTAAACAGAATAGCTACTGTTAAAGATGATGGAACTGTAGAATTTGAAGTTCCTGGCGATGTTGAACCCCAAGTTCTTGGTGGTGGAACTGACGATGTTGCTAGCACTGTGGCCGATGAAGAGCCTCTTGATGCTATGGATCTCCAATATATACCACCACTACAAATAGTAATGCTTATTGTGGGTACACGTGGAGATGTGCAGCCATTTGTTGCCATTGGGAAACGTCTGCAGGTTAAGTTTTTATGGTTAATTCCCAATCTCTTGTGGCGTGTCATATTAATGATTAATTGTGTTTTAACTTTTGACCTATGTATCCTCTCTGTATTATTTATCGGCATCTTATGTCTCACCACACATTATTCTTAACTAATGATGGTTGCTCTTATTTTACATCATAAGGAAGCTGTTGTACCATGGTGAATAGTGCCATGCAAGAACAATGCTGCAACTTGTACATTTGGTGTTTTTCTATCTTTTTGCTTTTGCAGCAGTTCTGCATATTGTGTGGTTAGGCAAAATGGGTAAATTAGGAATCTTGGCTCAAGTTTGGGAAAAATAAGTTTTTTTGTGGCTCTGGAAAACTCTGTTTATTAGAGATCTGGTCTTTGTTGCTTGAATTATTATTGCTGCTGTCTTAGACTTCATTGATTATTCTAGTCTATTAAAAAAAGATCATTCTGTTTTGCAGGATTATGGACATCGAGTTAGATTAGCAACTCATTCTAATTTCAAAGAATTTGTCTTGACAGCTGGATTGGAGTTT
Source organism: Turnera subulata (assembly GCA_028386065.3). Classification (NCBI taxonomy): domain Eukaryota; kingdom Viridiplantae; phylum Streptophyta; class Magnoliopsida; order Malpighiales; family Passifloraceae; genus Turnera; species Turnera subulata. Next base: position 123,621 of record JAKUCV010006596.1, on the reverse strand, counting down.
TTTCCTTTAGGAGGAGACCCAAAAGTTCTTGCTGGCTGTATGTTCTGGAACTTGCAATTGTTTGAATGTTCTGATTCTCTGCTTTCTTTTCCTTCTTTCATCACTAACATTTTGAAGTGGTTCTCTTAATGTCTGTTGTGGGTTCAATATGGAAGTCGTAATGTTCTATTGAAGTGTTAGGTGCACTGGGCAAAAGCTTCTAACCCCTCTGCATGTTGTATTATACAAATTGCCATTGACTTCACTTTAGAAAAAGTTGTACTTTGCCAGACTCTCCTGGCAATATATCTTATTATGGTGCCTTGTTACGGATCCTTAAAAGCTTTTAACGACTAATTTCTCCCTTGTGTTGTGTTTTCTGAGAAGTGTGAAGTGTGGCTAACTGCGATTGTGAGGATTGCAAAAGTTACTGAGAGCCATTTGATTGATTTGTTTCATTTTCTTCGAGCAGATATGGTTAAGAATAAAGGCTTCCTGCCCTCTGGGCCTTCAGAGATACCTATCCAACGAAATCAAATAAAGGAAATCATATACTCTTTGCTTCCTGCTTGCAAGGACCCTGATATTGATTCTGGTATACCTTTTAAGGCTGATGCAATCATTGCCAATCCTCCAGCATATGGTATCACTCTTTATCGCAATGAAATTCTGCCATACCCTTGTGTGTTTCTGTTGAAATCCTTATGATGTAACTTTTGTTGCTCTTAATGCATTCTATTCTTTCTGATGTCAAGAGATCAACCCCGAATCCGTACATAAACATCAGCCACAAGAAATCTAATTGTTTTACAAATAGTCTTGCTTTGCAAATTGCTAATTGTAGATGCTAACAGTTTCTTGGGACATCGTTATTACAATTAAGGGTCTAGCTTTGTCAAAGTTTTTGATGTTATTCCATTATCTTTGTGGTTGCATATTCTTGAAATGTTAACATGTGTTTCATGCAGAGTTATTCAGCTTGCATCTGCAATTTTCTTGTTTCGCATTCTATAACTGAACTTGATAATCTTTTACTAGGGCATACTCATGTGGCGGAGGCACTAAAGATTCCAATTCATATATTTTTCACTATGCCTTGGACGTAAGTCTTGTCTGGGTAATGAATATTACTGAATTGAAATCATCATATTGTTTCTAGTTGACTAATAAAAAACTGCTTTAAGCAATTTTTTATCTTTCTGCCAGGCCTACCAGTGAATTCCCACATCCTTTGTCCCGTGTCAAGCAGCCTGCTGGGTATCGAGTGAGTCTACTACATTCTGTTTTTTCCTAAATTATCTGGCCATGCTTTGCTCCATTTAAATCTTGTAATTACCCAAGAAATAAATTGTTGCTATCTGCAATTCTTGCAGCTTTCATACCAGATAGTTGATTCATTGATTTGGCTTGGGATACGGGACATGATAAATGATCTTAGGAAGAAAAAGCTGAAGCTCCGCCCTGTCACATATCTAAGCGGTTCACAAGGCTCTGATTCTGATATACCATATGGATATATATGGAGTCCTCACCTTGTTCCTAAACCAAAAGGTACATTATCTTGTTAGACTCCCATATTGAAATGCTCATATTTCATGTCATCCTATTCTGCTAATTTCAGTGTGCTAGTGACAACTAATCTCTCGCAATTTGCTTTGCAGATTGGGGGCCTAAGATTGATGTTGTAGGATTTTGCTTTCTTGATCTAGCATCAAATTATGTACCTCCTGAATCTCTTGTGAAATGGCTTGAAGCTGGTCCAAAACCAATTTATATTGGGTTCGGAAGCCTTGTGAGTTTGTCTTTTCATGTCATTTTTTCTGAATACTCACGATAAAAGTCCCTTAGCTATAACACTATCTACTTATGCTGCTGCCTCTTCGTTTCTCATTTTCAAAAGCGGGGGCTTACTCCTTGTTTGCTACCTCTATTTCTTAACCTCCTACTAATGCACATCCTCTGCAGACCCTTGCGAAGGATGGGTATCTGCATCCTTTCCGTTTGTCTTCTTTTGCTCTGCTTGAAGTGAATTATGATTGAGCTTGCTTGTGATCTTGTCTTGCATTAATTAGCAATACTGGTTAACTGGAGGTATCATGTGATACCATGTTACTGGACTCTGAAAACTGAAATCAGCCTATCTTTTTTGGTTGCCACATCCTTCGAGTTTCCATATTCTTAATATTTTGTTGCCTGAGTAATAGTTAATTAAGTGTTTTGGTTTGCTTGTTTTGTCTGATATTTTTGGTCTTAAATTTGATTATTCTTTTCAGCCTGTTCAAGAACCTGAAAAAATGACCCAAATAATCGTGGAAGCATTGGAACAAACAGGACAAAGGGGCATCATTAACAAAGGATGGGGTGGCCTGGGCAACCGTAAGTCCTAGCGCATTTCTTTTTTATTGTTTTATATTGCTTTCTTATCCTGAATTTTTTGACGGAATGTAACTTTTGGTTGCTCCACAGTGGCTGAACCAAAGGACTTCATATACTCTTTGGATAATTGCCCTCATGACTGGCTGTTCTTGCAATGCAAGGCAGTGGTAAGGTTTATGATATATTTTTGCTACTTGCATTATTAAATATCTGTCTGCCATGACTTGTGACTTATATCCATTTCTTGACCTGTGAAATATAAATTAGTTTGGATAGAGATAATTTGTGAGTCATGCCAAACGGACCTAAGAAGCAACCCTCTATGACATTGTGATCCCCTAAAGCAGATTTTGATCTACACATTAATGTGTCAGTTGCTCATGAGTACATGAACTGGTAATCTTGAATGCAAATATTGCCTGACCGGTTACCCTTTCTCTCTTTTATCAAAAAATGCTGTACTTGATTTAAACATCAGCGTTCACACTTATTTTGAAGTGAATGCTCACGCAGATGTAATTGATAATCATCGAAATTGCTTGCTTTCTTTATTCATGGAGTATAATTTATGGAAAATATTTTGGCCATTTTGTTTGATAGGTTCGTCTAGCACTATCATTTGTTTGCAATTTGCTTTCAGGTTCATCATGGAGGTGCTGGGACAACTGCCGCTGGTCTTAAAGCTGCAGTATGCTCTTTTTTTTTTTTTTGATTTTGGCCAGTGTATTCACGTTTCATTTTATTTCATTTGCTTTCTTATTTGTCATCCACATTTTCTTTGGAACTAGTGCCCAACCACCATTGTACCTTTCTTTGGGGATCAACCTTTCTGGGGTGACCGAGTACATGCCAGAGGAGTAGGTCCTGTGCCTATCCCAGTTGATGAGTTCTCTCTTCCCAAGCTGGTTGATGCAATAAATTTCATGCTAGATCCCAAGGTAATGTCAATTCTTTTGGATTGCTGGAATTAACCCATTCTCCAAGTGTTGGGTCAAGTAAAACAAAAGAATAACTAAAATTGACGCTTCTCTTGATGCATGCGTTTTCTGTTACACCACTACACTAGAATAACAGTGCATCCACCATGTAGATAGTATGCTGTTAAGGGAGCCAAGGTCAATTCTATTCTTACCTGTTTGGAGAAGGGGATGAAAAATATTACATGTTTAAAAATGGCACGGTCTTACCTACTTAAGATTTCAGTCAATGCAACAGTGCAACCACAATCTGGCCCGCTTTTTTTTTTTTTGGCAAAGATAGTTTAATATTCTCTAATTCAGCAAGTCAAATATATCTTCAATCCTTAGATTTTAGGAGATGGAAAGTTGACGTTTTGAATTCACTATAATAGGTCAAGGAGCGTGCAGTTGAACTTGCCAGCGCAATGGAGAATGAGGATGGGGTGGCTGGAGCGGTAAAAGCATTCTTTAAGCATCTTCCTCGGAAAAAGCCTGATCCTGAGCCAGCATCAGAACATTCTAGTCTTTTCTCTTTTAGTAGATGTTTTGGGTGTTCCTGAATTTTGGTATGATGGTGTCTGCCAGTGTATCGGTCAGCTACAAATCCAGCTGTATAGCATGAAAAGATCCCTCCCTCGGTGGTAATATATCTTCCGACCACTAACAAGGTTTTACATACTCTTCTGGATTGTGTTATAGAAATGGGGCCAATATTTGTATTATTGTGATTATCCCATTCATCTGCGGTAAATACATATTCATTGCAATACATGAGTCACAATTTTTCCTGTCGAGCTGGTTGTTGATTCTTGAGTATATCTTATTTGTACATGATCAAAGCCTTAAAGTTCACACTGGGATCTTGGCACAAAAAATTGCATATTCCTTTTTGGTTGTTAGAAGTCTTTGGTGTGTGGATTAACAATGGGGAGAGCAAAAAATGCCTCATTGTGCGAGTGGCTGTTCTAAATTGTTATCGAAACTTCACTACTTATTCCCGATTATGGGTTTAAATTTTATGAACTCCATTTTTTTTTGAGCTGGAATCCATTATGCAAAAGGTACAAGCCTTCTACTCCCTCTGTTTTTCAATATAAGTTCTTTAAGGTTTTTGCACAACCCTTAAGAAAAGCATTAAATAGGCGTAATCTCATTAAATTTTAATATTATAATTACTAACTTATCATAACTTTTACATATACCAAGATTGAAATACAATTTGTTTTGGTTAATTAAATAAAGATACATATACCAAGATTGAAATACAATTTGTTTTTGTTAATTAAATAAAGATAAATATGATAAAAATTAATTAATACTTCTCATAACTCTAAAACATTTTTATATTCTGAAACAAAATATAAAACCTAAAATATTATATATTGTGAAACAGAGAGAGTAACATTTAGCATCAAACGGTAGAAGTCTTCTGACGCAAACTCAAACTCAACGTAACTTTGTTCGAGAAGGGAGGGCAGTTCTCTCCATATTGGTATTAATTAGGGGGCAAGCGTTCCCATAATGCATAGATCAGAGCCGAGTGATTTTGTTGTCGAATTTAATTGAACTTCCCGCTGAAGTGCCACGTATGCGGAACACATGGACGGGAAACGCAGGCATTGGGTTCTTTTCTCTCTTTGTTGGGGGTGTGACAAAGAGGCAGCAGTGCATGCATAAAGGAATGGACGAAAAGTGACAAATTGCATGGAATTGGCGGTGGGGAATGCAAGACTAGTGGCTATTTGGCCCATAACTATTTAAAGAAAAGCAGAGGAATGCTGCAGAATAGCCAGCCGTTGCTTGCAGATGAGAGAGGGGGTCTGAATATTAACGCAACCACCGAGTTTCAGACCAAGTGGGGACTGGGTTTAGCTTTAAGTCACCCAATCCTCCCACATAGGCCATTGAAGATCACAAACCTGATCATCCTAGCTTAGACAGTCTGACATCTGCCTTCCTCCTGCTTCACCTTGCTCTTTCTGCCTAGTTAATTGCCCTTATATCTGTCTTGGCCTCTTCAAATTTGACAAATAAAGCTCCTCCCTCCCTTTATTGAATGCTCCTTATTGGAGAGTGTAGCGAAGTGGTATTACTGGGAGAACTATGCTTTGATCCCTGTGGGGGGACCCTGATCCTGATCCCATCTTAAAGTAAAAGATATGATTTCGTCACAAGCCATTTGCTTAAGAGACCTAAAATTTTAATAAAATACGGACCAAAAGAAACACTAAGTTAAACTAGGGCAAGAAAGAAAGCAATTGCCCACGAAACTGGTCGACTGTCAGAGAGAGATTCCATTTCCCAATCCAAGCATTACTTTCCCCCAATAACTCTCTTCATCTTAGCATTGCAGAAACTTCCCCACTTCTCTCTCTCTTAGACTCTTACCCCCCTTATCTCTTCTGTTCCCAAGCCCATACTTGCAGAACTTTTGTCAAGCACTCTATTTAATAACAACCTTGGAGAACACTTCACATTTTCCAATCTCCAGAGAACTTACCTTCTGACTCTATTTTCTACTCTTCTTTATCAGAACAAAACGCAAAAGATCAAACTCGGCATATTTTGGTACGTCATTCGTTTCCTTTTCTACTGCTCTTTGCCCTGCCACTCCCTTCAAGCATCTCTGCTTCTCTCTTTCTTTCCTCTTTTGTAGGTCTTCCATATATATATATATATATGACCTTATTTAATTCATTCTGGAATAACTTTTTGTTTAATTTGATACCATACCACAAAGAGGTTTTCTATTTCTCTTTTCGTTGTGTTTTATAAGGGTCTATGCTGTAGTTTTATTCCATTTCCATTACACTTACACTCCGGTATCATCCTTTAATTTTCACAGAGATGGAAAGTACTGATCAAGAGAAGGTGTCTCAAGCAAACATAGAAGAAGACACATCGGCAAGAGTATTTCCTTGTTTGTTCTGTTCAAGAAAGTTCTACAGCTCTCAAGCCTTAGGAGGACACCAGAATGCACACAAGAAGGAGAGGAACGCAGCAAGAAAGGCTAAAAGAGCATCGGAATATGCAGCCCCACCCCCACCCCCGCTTCCTATGATGTTTGCTCCAAGTACTCACCATTTAGGCATATTACATCCTTCAATGTACATTACAGCCCATGCAGGCAACCTCCAGTGTTACCCTAGTCATCACCAGTTCTCCGATCGCTTTGGACCCACAGGTGCAGCTAGGTTTGATAATATGATGTTATACGGTTCAGGGAATAGATACCACCAGTATCATGATCTTCAGGAAGACGAGCAAAGTTTCATGAATTGGCAACGGAGCATAAGATGCAAGGGTTTCAGTGGTGATGGGTCTAGTCAACATCTGCCGATGCTGAAAAATAATGCAAGTGGGGGAAATAAGGATAGAGATCAAAAACTTGATTTGTCACTCCATTTATGAACAAAAGTGATGCTACAGGAATGGTCCTTGTGTGTTTTTTTTTTTTTTTTTTTTTAAATGCATGTAGGAGTTCTTTTAACTAGTTCTGAAAGTTAGGCGTTTTCCTAATAAAACATCTCTCCTTTGAGGTCTTGGTTAACCTTAGCAGTTGGTGCCAAAGAGATATACATCGATCGTCAAGATTGGTTCAGATTCAAATGTAACTGTAGCTAGAGAACGATTTTTCTTACTACTGATATAGAGGAGCTTTAATACTTTTAGGATGCATTGATGTCTACCTTCTGGAAATGTTTGATCCCCGTACAATATATATGTACGTAGAGCATGCACTTTTGCGCTTGCTTGAGCTAATGTTTAAAGTTTGTTGTATTCAAGTTACAAATACTAGTTACACTCCGGAAATAATATGATGAGATCATTCGTTTTCTCTTTGAAAGGACTAAGATCTATTTCTTTACGAGCACCTGAGGACTAGCTAGGATTTAAGGTCTGTTAGTTTATTGATTAGTTATAATTTGGAGGGGTATATATATATAGGACCTTTTTCTAAACGAGTAAATAGTTTTTTCTATCCTTCCGTCGATTTCGCATTTGTTGTCCCTATTCGTTTAATTTCACTCATGTTGTCCCTCAACTCATAATTTACCGGGTCATATGGTCCATTTTACCTGCTACAGCAGGTTGATTGTTGTGGTGCCGACACGTGTCCCGTGGGGGGGGGGGGGGGGGCACAGGCTGCCATTTTTTAAATCTTTCTTTTCATTTTCCTTATTTCCTAATTTAATTTCTAAACTCCTTTTTGAATTAAAATAAATCACTTTTATAATAACAAAAAATAAATAAATTGTCAAAAAAAAAACATGTTAGTGCCGAATCTTTGTTTTCCTGTCTTTTATTTTTAATACTCTGCACATTTTCTAACTATTTTTTTCTTTCTTAAAATATAATTTCCTAAAAACTTTTTTAGATTAAATAAATCGGTGTTTTATTATTTATTTGCAAAAAAAGAAAAATAGTTTGTAACCAAAAAAAAGAAAAACGGTGGGGACTGTCCAGTGTCCACTAAACAAGCAACCTAAATGGTAGCATGTTAAAATGACATCGTGCTTTTCTTTTAATTACAATATTCCTGTGTGATTAGTCTTGGGTTTCGTCTCTTCAAGACAAAACATAGAGAAGCCATCGCCGCCTTCTTTGTTGCTTGGCCGGCGCTGCAGCAAAATAGAGTAAGAGGCACCATAGATTGTGGATCGCCTTCCCGAAGCAGACAAGATCCACCATAAGCATTGCCGCCTTCATTGAGCCAGCCGCGTGCTCGAGGCGACTAACAACGTTCAAGGCCGCCGCCTCCACTGCAACCCACCATTAAAGGTTTTGCAATCGGGACTGGAGGAACTCGAGAACTGGGTTTCGGGCATGGGCTTTGCCACCGAAAGGGGATCTCGGGCATGGCGTAGTCATTGAAGCTCGCAGATTCGGGCCAGGCGCCGATGATGACATCATGAGGGGGTCTTGTCGATGTTGAGAGGGTGGTAAGGATTTGTCTTCCCTCGTTGTCTTTAGAAAGTAATCGGTAGTTGATTGGTTGATTTGCAGTTCTTAGGTCAGATTTTTGTTATGCCAAGTTTATTCATGGATTTTCGCGTGATGGAGGGGCGGTAAGTGTGGTGCTCGTGAGAGGGAGGGACCGACAGGAAGGACTGAGAGATAGGTATATGGAGGCAGGACGAGGAAGACGAGGGAGGGGGAAGAGGGGTGGCCCGGGAATGGCAAAGGGGGGTGGTAGGAAGAGGCGGTCGTGGTTTGGGGGATTGGGGAGGGTTCGAGATTGGACGGTTGTGGTTGAGTAGTTGGGCGAGGAGGAGCAGTAAGAAGTGGAGTCGATGGTGGATTGAGCAAGTGGGGGCAGCAGTGGCGACAACATGTGGTGGCGGTGGTGAAGGCAGCCGGCGAGAGAGGGGGAGAGAGGGTGGGTGGGTGTGTTTTTCTTTCTGTGACACCAATAAACCAATATAAGATTCATAAGACCTAATAATTAATATTTAGTTTTTAATGAAATTTCTAATTCAAATAATATTTTTAGAAATTAATTTTTTAGAAAAAAAGAAAAGAGAAAAACGATTAAGAAAAAGGTTAGCCTGTGGGCCCTATGCCACGTGTCAGCACTACAATAATTAACCTGCAATAGTGGGTAAAATGAACATGGTGACCCGGTAAATTATGAGTTTAGGGACACAATGAGTGAAATTAAACTAAGAGAGACAACAAATGCGAAATCAACAAAGTGGAAGGATAGAAAAAACTATTTACTCTTTTCTAAACAGAACAAGGTATAGGACTAGTACTGAACGAAAAGGCGTAGTAGTACTATACTAAAGATGTGAGGTGGGTCAAAACTGCAATAATTAATGAATTAGTAGGTTGAGATTGTTTTGGGGGGATTTAATAATGTGGGACAATAAAATTGATGAATTTGGAAGCATGTATGCCTTTTTTTCAAATGTTCTGCAGGTTGAAGCTGAGTTACAGTCTGGACAATCAGGATAAAGTTGCAGTCGCGTACATACAATTATGTTTAGCAAGTAGCCTACAAACTGAACCGTTCGTTCAAGGAGAATCTGACAGAAAACAAGAACCCAATAAAAAAACTAGGTTTTTTAAATATGGATACTTATTGGCTTTTCTCAAACTAGTATTCCGTCCTTTGGCAGCTCGAGAAAACATAATCCTTGCAACACACATACAGAAAGGGGTAAAAAAAAAAAAGGAAAAGCAAACAAAGAACAGTCATCGGCATCCCCCATAAATTGGATGTAGTTAAGTTTTCAATTATATACATTTAGTTTTACTGATAGATTTGTAGTTTATTAATACTCTTGTAAGAAACAAGATGCATGGGTGAAGTCTCTAATTTGAGTCTCACCTCACATCCACTAGTATAAAACAAAAAGAACAGTCATCTCCCACTATGATCAGCTTCCAATGGTTGGGTTGGCTCTACCAATTCCATCAATATGGATCCATCTATGACGAGCAGGACTTTCATTATTTTGAGCTAAGTTTGCTAAATAACCTTCACAATGCACTCTCCTGTTTAGGGGGTAATAAGGAAATGATTAGCAAAATAAAAATGATTAAACTGGGCAGAAGACAGAAGTTGACACTCATATCAAGCCATAGAGCCCAGCCCATTTAGATTAAAGGCTACAAGTCCACTGTCCAAGGATAAGAGGACAGAATAGTAATCATCGCGATACGAGAGAAAACTTGTTGAGGAGGCCTACTGGGCTCTATAGTTGATGGGCTAATGGAAAAGGCCTTGCAAAACCATGTTAAGAGGGAATCAGAGCTATCATTAGCTTTAATTCTTCCATTATACATGTGGGGGCAGTCCCATGGAAAAGGATTCAACATAAAGTCTGGTTTAGTTTACTAGTATTATTCAGTTCAAAAACGGATAGATTGTGTGGGCCAATAATTTTGTAGTATTTACATCTGTTCCAGGGAGGAGGGTCTTATTATTAGTAGCATTCTAATCCTATCATCGACTTGCGACAGAGAGGGGTATTAATTGGTTGGTGGTGCACATGGAAGATGTCACTAACATGTTCATGTAGAAACTAACACATGATTCTTTTTGGGTTTTTGGTTGGGCAAAAGCTAGCAAGGATTGAGGTGTTCCTCATTGGATTAGCCTTGTTGGCATAATGTCACTGTGCTTGTTTCTCTCTATACATAATCCTCCAGAGTTTAATATACGTACGAATCCAGTGTTCAGTTAGATTGAATAAAATGGAGAAACACAAAAGAAACACAAAAGACATTGAGATTGATTGTATCTGGTATGAAAGTAAGGCAATGAATGCGTTAATCGAACATATATTTTCTAAAATTATTTCTTATCTCTATAATCAACAATTAAACAAATTTAATTTGGCGAGTTACAGCCGGCCGGTTAAAACTAATCGAACATGGAAACAGTTTTTTTTTTTTTTTTGGGAACATTAGGTGATATATTAGATATAGAACTAAGTATACATGCTGTCCATGTACAAAAGCAGTTGAAGAATAAATCACACTGTTCTTTGCCAATAAGTAAGGTAATACTAATAAGCTTATCAATGGGCACAGAACAAATTTCCAACTCAAATTTGAAAGTTTGGAAACGAGTGCTGATCTTTAGGCCAAAAAGATTATGAACAAACAAAATATGCAAAAAGTAGTGAGATGCCAAATGTTAACTCTATTCAGTGAACTCTGACATTGCATTATATATATATTCCAGCAGTCATGAAACTGCATGTTCAAATATACCAGTATCCAACCTGACTTTCACTAATGTTGATGTCGTTCATTTTTCCTTTATTCTTTCAAAACATACAGGCGAAACTTGATTGACGTGTCAAAGATCGTGAGTGATTCTTTGTTTTTTCTTACTTTATCTCGTTAAAATGAGATAAGATGCTGCTGAGACAATAGTATAACAAAAATGATGCATGGATATATGATGGCCGAACGTTTTGCCATCTGTCGTTTCACTGGTCCTTGCGTGCGTGAAGACACATAAGAAACAACTCAACGGAACATGTTGCAATTATCGCCTATGTATGTATATAATGCCAGATTCGTGTGGTAAAATATGGTTTAAGGATAACGTAAACTAATAGTCAATTATAAGAAAAGCTTAATATGTCCAAAGCTCATATATATATATAAACAAAATGAAAAAAGCGATTGTGCTCTACGCTTTCTTGCCATTTGCACAATCCTTAAATTTCGCAGGAATGCATGTATACCGTCGTACTGTTCATGTGATGAAGCAATATTATCTTAATCTACATATGCTCGACTCAAGCATAATATTGGCAATCGCTTGTTGCAATGGCTAACTGATCATGGTCTTCCTTAAAACACTAAAACCTTTGGCTTTGTTTTCCTATGAATTATATATACATAGAGGATGATAAAGGGTTTGCATGCACGCATGCTCTTTCATCATTTGTTTATAAGGACGAAACCAGAATCTTTAGGCTTTGTCATTTACGTATAAGATAATTAGTGTGTGGGTAACATCCTCATCACATAGTTATTAGTGAAAAAAATAAGGAATCAAAGCAGCTTTTAGCCATCCTTAACATAACCATTAGATTCTAGACATGTGTGTTTCTATTAAGCCGGATGCCCATGTGAAAAATATATAAATTATGGGGTCTCGCTCGCACCATCACATGGTATTCTCCTGGAACCTCCAAGCCAAAACGACGAAGTTCTTTTCTTCGTAAGCATAATATATGTATCCTATCCTACATCTACGCTTAAATTGATAATATTCATATGAAATACTATATCCCTTGTTAATTGCGAAGGCTTTACTAAAAGATACTCTACATTAAGTCTTAAAATAGGAGACTTACCCACCGTATCCCGGCGTGCAATCCAGGTCGAATCCGGATTAGTCGGGACAAAGCTCTGGAAAAAAAGAAAAAAAACTCTTTGCTTCCTTTTCTTAATTTCCGTTCCCTTCGGTGTTTTTGAAAAAAAGAAAAACTTAATCCATAAAAAACATGCCTAATTTTTTTTTGTCTCAAAAAAACATGTCTAGTTTCACTTCTGCCTATTCCCTTAATTCGTGGAAGATTTATTTTTCCAACCGAATTCTAGTCACTTTGTAAAACGTGGAGAAATCAACCCTCAATTTCAGTTGATTGAGGTCTGGCATAATTTTGGAATGTTTGGAAAAATACTCTTCTAGAAATTTTATTTTTGTATTATATTCATGGCCATGATAATATATCTCAGCCAAGAAGACAATATAACGGAAGTTCAAATGGATACTACAATTTTACTCGAAAATTAGTATTCCTTGCCCGATAAATATATTAGTGTATTTTTCTCACCAAATAAATCAACTATTTCTAATATAAAGAATTGCTCCATTACCAACTAGTGCCTAATTATCGAATCACATGCTATCTCCCCAGAAAACCTGGCGGGGTTTACCTCCTAATCATTTTGTACAAGAAAAAGTACAAATGAAAAGAACAAGGCTAGTGCTAATTAGTCATAGTAGATGATGGTTGGAATCTGTTTCTATCAGAAACAAGTTCCAATAGGAAAGAGAGCTACTGGTTAGATCCATGTGGATCTTGAAATCAAGTCTGTCCACTACTGGCTAATAGGTAGCATGCAAGTGTTTGGTGATTAAAGCAGTTAAAGTTTGGTGTTGGCGTTAGTAAAAATCACTTTCGATAACTATAATGGTCTTTAATTTTTTTCTTGACTGATATTGGCAGACCTAATATCGCACTAAGTCAGTCCAATGAATTGACCTTTTGCCTAAAGTCAATTCCAACCGCAAGAAAACTCTGATCGTTGGTTTATGAAAGCACAGTTCCAATTTGGGTTCTAATTATCTTGAAGACTTGAACTTTGACTTTGTAATTTTATGAAATAATAAATTTGTAAGAAGTTGTTTAAGTCCATTATCTTCATTCCTTCTTGTTTGTCTTGGCTTTCCTTCCCATGATAAAGACGGACAGAGTGGAACCAAACCATGTGGTTGGGAAATTGAACCAACTGTGGCCTCTTTGTCAAAAAGGGTTCCCTAACGATTACTTGTCACTTTCTTCTTCTACCCATCGCTGGCTTAGTTAAGTGCTTGTTCCCTGCTCACCTCCTACGTCCAAACCCTATAAAATCATTGGATTTAAATTTTTAAATTTAATTGCAGCGATATGTATATACCGTTCCACTTTTTCCCCTTGCGATGACAAATGTTCACAATGACTAATCTATACCGGAGACAACGGAGATAAACACATAACTAAATTAAGTTGATGTTTTCATACTATAGCGTGCTTGCTCTTGTGTCAACTTAATAATGGTTGCCCCAATACATGGAGAAGCAACTAAACTTGCCCATGATCTGGTGCTTAAATTTGCTTTCTACGTGTATGCTGCGAACAACGCACTACCGCTGCCGCCACCTTATCCTCACAATGCTACCTGGCTTATTAATCAGGTGGTATTATATATATATGTTCAATCACTTGCACCTCATGCATACTATTGATTAATTGGCACCAAAAGAGGAATGTTAGGGGCGGACAAATTAAAAAAAAAATTGTACAACAAACTTCTTCAAACGTCTTGGTAATTATGACTTAATAAAACGACGAAGATCAATTTCCATCGGATTTCTGGAATGATGAATATTTGGGACCAAAACAACTTTATACAATCGCGGGCGTGCTTGAATTACAAACAAAATTAACATGCTGGTTTTTACGAAATTAAACAGTCTAATCGCTAATTAAAGGCTAAATGTACAAAAGATAATATTTTGATCGGTTCTTGTTCTCAAATTACAAAAGGAAAAGTTAATCAGGTCTAGACTGAATATAATTTTTAAATTTGTTAGGTTTGAAGTTAATAGCAAAAATATATTACTATCAATTACATAAGAAATTAAAAGTTTCATGCATGAGTTGTTACATAAGCTAGCTTGGAGTAGCTCCCCTTGATTGGCGCAAAATTAGGAATTTGTTGGCTTACTTCGTTCTGCCGTTGATAGATGGTAACAGACCTATATAATTATCGTGTAACCCAATGCAAGTGAAGATTAACTAAATTCATCAATGTTACAGCGGAAGTTAGTTGTAAGCGTAAGTTGCTTCTAACAAATTTAGCAATACATGCTATATTAATTATTTGCAAGCATGACCAAAGAATAAAAAATAGTAGAGTTCTGCTGAAATAGAAAAAGAAAAAAGAAGCAAAAGAATGAAAAATGGTACGCGCATGTCAATACTGAAACACACTTTTTTTTTTTCCTTTTTTGCTGACACTAAAAAAGTATAGTAATTAGGTAGGTACTAGTAATTAACTTGGCCTTCATTGCCACCGATCACATTATACTTTTCGTCCTTGGATTATGCCTTTATGGATTACTCACACTATCATTAATCATCACTTGCAGCAGTTGATTGGTCATTTTGTGATGATGGCTGATGGTTAATTGAACATTAATACTCCTAGTTTCCTCCACCTCTAATCTGATCCTTCACACGTGATAGAGTTACAAATTAGTTGTGTCAACGAAAAAAACACGGTTGGAGATTTCATTTAGTGATAAAGTTATGTTTAAATGATCAGTTAGTATTAATTATTGGGGGATTCGGTTTTAGCTGCTTTACCGTATAATCTGGTATTTTTCATTGATATATATGAACATGAAAAGCAAATTGTTTTCTTGTGAAACAGAGAGGAGCTAAGTTTTGGCTTTTTATTTTTACCAAAAGTCTCTTTTTGGTATTGCTACTACGGATGCTGTTGAAGCTTGCATGGGTGTCAATATTGCTGTTATGGTTGGTGGGTTTCCTAGGAAGGAAGGAATGGAGAGGAAGGACGTGATGTCTAAGAATGTATCTATTTACAAAGCTCAGGCTTCAGCCTTGGAAAAACATGCTGCTCCAGATTGCAAGGTTGGGTTGTCTCTAAATCACACGATGAGTAAATGAAGTGTAACATTGACGTTTGTATATTACAATACATGTATAATTAACCGGCAACAACTTTTCTGCTTTTTTCTTTTCTTTGAACGAGAAGAGAACTCTTTACTTCTAAAGTTATAAGTGAGCTGAAAGTTCCTTTATTCTAGACGACCGAATGCTATAGGAATCGTGCAGGAATAATGCGAGCTGTAAATGTTAAAGCTCATAGAAATAAAATTCCCCAATTCGATATTGATGTGCTATAAAATGGGTAGCTAAAGCAATTCTTTATTTATTTTTCATGAACTTACAGATATATTATTTCAAATAAGACATTTTGGCATAAAGTATTATTTTTGGTTCTGTTTTATTGGTATACATTTGTTTGGCTTGAATCCCGCATGATATTTTTTGGTATATTTTATTTCGAATAATTACCTATTAATTAGAATGAATTCAATTTCGAGATTTTGGTCATAACTTGGCATCCAACTTCTTCTCAACTGCAAACAATAAATGTGCGAAGAAAAATTGTTAATGCATAATTAACAGAAGGGAAATGCTAACCAGTGCCTATGGGGCACTTGTTAAGGAATAATAAATAAGGGTTAACTAACCCCTTAACAGAATTACTGGTCGTATTCCTTAAAATTTGGGAGGGACCTAACGTTTGGTTGTCCCGGTACTACAAGGTCAAAGGCACTAACAGGAAATGGAAATGGAGGTGTACGTTGGTTACACAGCTGCCATGGAACTGAAATCTAAATACGACAGCAAATACAAGTAGTGTTGCCCAATATAAGCTAAGTGGATCAGCAACTATATCTGGGAACTTAATTTGTTTACGACTTGGAAGTATTCTTCGTAAAGATGAACAATTCCTTGCAAGATGGACGGAAGACAAACCACATCATAAAAGTAAGTAAAAGAATAGTCAGACTTTTTTAGACCAATTTGGGTCAATCGTTCCCACTTTGGCACTGATTTTGGAGATTGACTGGAAGGAATTGGCCACAAATTGCGCGCATAATCTACCATGCGGCGATCAAATTTTGCTAAAAAAAACACAACATGTATAAAAGCATCTTGTGTTCACGCCAACTCCACCACTATAAGATGGCAGCATATGTGTGTGACTCTTGGAAAAAGGTCACAATTATAAGAATTGACTTCACCAAAACTTACTTATGTGTATTTGACAATGTGATGCCAAAAAAGTTAGATGCACTAGTCCCCAATCATGAAGAAAGCACAACAAGTGTAACCTCATGAGGTAATACTAGTCCAAAATCCACTCTGAAACAATCATTTGAATCGGTGATCAAAATTAAAACTAATCATTTGATTAATTAAAAGAAAGAATTTAACTCTTTATAATAACTGATCGGAGCGTGTGAAAGTCTTGCCACTATTTCATACATCTTTGCCCTTGATTATATATACCCCTCTTAAATAATATGCAATTCTTCCAATTATACATTAATCCTGCACACTTGGGCCAACATATATAAAGAAAACTAATGTTAGATTCTTTTTAGTAATGGATGAAATTTGTTTCTACTACATTGAATACCGACCATTGATAAATCCATAAGGAACAAAGACGTGCAAGCATGACTTTCACGGGCTGCATAATTCAAATAATGGCAGATGCATCACACACTTGCATTACCCCCACAAATTAGTATCATGAAGACACCAACAACACAAAGTTAATTTTAAACCTGAACATAATTAAGCATTTTTAATTATAGAGGTCAACGCTGCGCATATTCCTTGAAGCTCCAGTAATTAATGCTTGATTCTGAAGATAATTAATTAAGAGAGCTATATATATATATATACACACACACATACGTACAATTTTTAATCAAGTACACTCAGAATATTAGAGAGTGAAACAGGAAAGCTTTCTGTTAGCAAAACCAGCTGGCTTACAATTACAAATGGGAACAACAGTATATAGCTTTCGCCTCACTTTAATACAAGCAGACATGCATATCAAAGTGAGCAAAAGCCGGACAAGCAAAAACATCAACCTTGCTGGGCCTATATCTAATCTAGCTTGCATTTCAAGGGTCTGATTTAATGTGTGGGTTCCATCTTGATTTCACAAGGACATCAGTTTGGAACATGTTTGGATAAAGAAACAGTACGTGACAAAGGCAAAAGAGAAAAAAATGTGGTGTGCACAAGCTTTGTGTTGCATGCCAAGGGTTTTAAAAGATTGGAGAGAAAGTGAAAAATAAGAACAAAAAGTGTTGGCTTTTTAGCTGTTAAAAGGGGAAATCTTTTTCATGATTAAGATTTTTGGATGGCGTTCTCAAATTAATGTATATAATCTGGACGATAGTAAAGGAATCAATTCTTTAATTTGATGATTTTAGCTATAATTACGTTTTTCAAATGATCTTAGAGTTATTAGTAGCTGGGGACACAAATAGATCATGATTATGTATGTGTGCATTAGCAAGGGTTTGTTGAGATTAGGTAGTTGTTGTTCTGCCTATTCTTTCACAATAAATACGATGTGGGTGGAAAATATTAATCATCTATGTTATCTTCGGGGCGGAAATGGATCTCGAGGTACAACATGCATTTTTAGGCAAACAATTCTGCTGTATAGTAATTGCCAAATGTTTCTATATTCACTCCGGGGCTTGGTTATATTAGTCTGTACCAGTTGATAACTTAATAGAATATGTATGGCCTAGTTATGGTAGGCTGCCATATGCATGCCCAGATTCCATAATAAGATGGCCAGTTAATGGTGAACATGTACAACAATTACTGCAAACTATATATATATATATATATATATATATATATATATATATATATATATATATATATATATATAAAAGGAAATTCTCCTAAGTTCTATTGTCAAATTCAAAATATTACTACGATAACCAGCTTCATGCTTTTCTTTTTTCGGGTTACAAACCATCCTTTGGGATTTGAATTAGCATATCGATATCATGTGCATAAATAAGGTTGCATAATCGGGCGCTGTATAGTTTACAAAATAAATTTCCTTCAAACAGTGAAATCCTGTATTCTTTATAAGACCTTGCTAAAACTAATAATTAAAATACAAAAGAGAAGTGCGTATCCTTAACTATGTATGACATTATTCAGTAACTATATGTTATTTTTTTGGCACCCCAACAATTTCCATGACAACCATCTAATACAAAACTATATATATATATAGTGAGATGTTTATGTTTGTACCCTGATCGATTGATTAATGTGCTTCAGGCGGTGTTACTGGATTCACAATCTACGGGGGGATTCCTGAAGGAAATGGCGAGCACCCCAATGGATTTAACTATTATCCATTGGATCTTGGAAGAAAGAATTGGACACAAATTTTGAAACTGGGAAGGACAAATGTAGACCCATACATATGTTATGGGCACTGTACATTATATGTCCAATCATATGGGTCGCTAAAAATCAAAGAGACTATGATTTGCAATAAACATGGAACTAGATTTTTATGGAAATCTTTTCTTACTCGAGCCGTGATGAACTGATGATAAAGTAATGGCTATATATATATATATATATGATATCAAGCTTAAAATTTTTAAAATGAGGATACTCAAAGATGGGTTTGGGTGCCTACTGTTGGGGAAACTCGGGTAATTATCCCACTACAACAAACAACTAGTGAATATAATTCACAACTTATACCCGACAAAGGCGGCTTAGCCGGCCAACAAATGAAACAAGGCGGCTTTGCCAGCCAACAAATGAAATAAGGCGGCTTTGCCGGCCAACAAAGAGATAAGGCGGCTTAGCCGACCAATGTTGAATACTAA
>JAKUCV010006596.1:44285-98539 GCA_028386065.3 Turnera subulata | reverse complement strand
TATAATTCACAACTTATACCCGACAAAGGCGGCTTAGCCGGCCAACAAATGAAACAAGGCGGCTTTGCCAGCCAACAAATGAAATAAGGCGGCTTTGCCGGCCAACAAAGAGATAAGGCGGCTTAGCCGACCAATGTTGAATACTAAACAAATAAACAAATGCGAAAAATATAAAGGCGGAAAAATAAAGAAAGAACACACTCAAAAAATTGTTAACGGAGTTCGGCCAATTATGCCTACGTCTCCGGAGCACTGCTCTTTTAATAGGAGAGGAAGAGTATTTAGTACAATTGCTAGGATACAATGTACTCCAATTTTTTTGGGATGGATTTCTAAGGCAAGGGGGAGTTCTATTTATAGCAAAACAAAACCCCCCACAAGCACTTTCTCCAAGATGTGGGATTGGAATAAGCAACACTATTCCAACACCTACCACGTTTGACATGTACCCAAATCAAAATATCAAATCCAAAATGAGTTCCACATCCTGTCTTTGAAGTCTAATTTCTTAGTTCCGGCATCAAAGCATATAACTCTAAAAAGAAAAAAAGAACCAAAGAAATGCAACGGCGCCGTTGCAGGACTTGGATCGATGCGTCAATGCCGTAAACGACGGTAAATCTATCTAAGCGGGAAATGTCGTTTACTTTTGGTCATCGTAGAAACAGAACAATCACCGGGAAAACCGGTGAACCTTGAAGAATCCACAGTCATCTTACCGTACCAAATAGAAGGGCAGCTGTCAATTTGGCGTACTAGTACATTTCTCTCTCTCTTCGTACATACATATGCGCTATCTTCTCCAACAGGATCTTCCCACGTGGCTACGTGGCAAAGAGCGGCCGCGGGTACCACTCCTCCACCGTCACCGGCGAGTAATTAAGAAACAGCAAAGGGGCAAACCGAAATAAATATGCTGACTTGGCAGTGGTGGTCCAAGCTGAGGTGCTCAGAGCGGGAGGTGGCGTGGCACGTGACTGACCGACACCCATGAGACGTGGGCGAGACGGAGAGTTTTAAAGAGAGAGAGGGAAATCACTCAATCAGTTTGTGGCGGTTAAAAGAAAGTGGCAAGGAGAGGAGGTGGTTAAATCAAATGTTATTATTTTCTGGGGGTTAATTAACCTAACCACGGTCAAATTAAATTCCTAATGTTATTTAAAAAGGAGATTAGGCAGCATTTCCATCCTATAAAAGGACCGTTTCGCTTCTGCTTTTCTTTGACACATTAATTCATAATTACTCCAGGGAAAAGAAAAAGAACAGTGTAGAGAAATAAGGATACGTACAGAGCAGAGCAGCAAAGAAACAGAGAGAGAGAGAGAGAGGAAGCCATAGGAGAAACAACAATGGCGGTTTCCCTGAAGTGCTCTTTTGTATGCACGTTACTCCTGCTGCTACTAGTTCTGTTCAATAACGCGAAAGCTTCGCCAGAGAATGAGAAGAAGCAGCAGCAGCAGCAGCTAAAGTTGAGGTATATATATTTTAAAAACACGGAGGTGCATTTGGTGTACATGGATGGATACATGGAGAGTGAAGGAGAGTGTGTGTTTGATTTGTGTTCCACTGATTAGCAGCTTAATTACTTGCATGATCTGCATTTTCATTGGAGCAATTGTGGCGCATTTTAATTGTTTTGCACGAGTTGTCGTTCATCATTTCTGGCGGGAATTAATCTCTGTTCTGATGTTGCTTTTTGGTCTATGTATCCCTGTCTCAGCTCGGAGGAAGAGGGTAAAATGCAGAGCTCCAGCAATTCATCGATGGCGGAAGAGTGGTGAGTAGTTACAGAGTATGGTTAAATATTCAAGCTAAAATTATTTTGCGTCCCATAGTTTTCACCTACTGAGATTGGATCTACGAAAGTATCTGGATAGTACGTTAATTCTGTTATGTTAGTTTCAATAGTCAATTCTGCTAATTAGAAGGAAAAAGTTGATCAGTTCAGTATGGAATAATTTGCTTTTGTTCAAAGCGAGCCTGGGCCAATTGGATATTATTTTTTTCACATTTGCTCCTTTATTCTCGCCGGGTCAATACCATTGTCACATGCAAGATGTTTATTTCTGTTTTACTTTTTACTACTTTCAGGTCGGATGATGATTGGAATGAGCATGCAGTGAAAGATCCGGAGCTGGTCGCGGCCATGGTTGATGAGTGAGTTCTTTCAGTCCTGAGCTAATTAAACCTCAATTCTTTTATGGTTATAATCATGAGTAAAACTAGATGTACTAGAGTCCATTGTGGTGTCACTCAAAGTCAGCATTTATTAACAGTCCAATCCAATCTATCTAAGGTTAGGCATATTATATAAAGTCATTTCTTTGTCATAATCACGTGATCTCATTCAATAAATAATTCCTCCAGATGGGGCTAACATGATCTACAGATTTTATAGTGGAGAATAAACTCCCTAGGTCCTTGTTTAGTTTATTCATCCATCTCTAACCCGTCCCTGCTCCTCAACTCAAGTAAACCATTTTGAAGGAATTTTTGCATGTCCTTTTCAGTTATTTTAGTTGACATACCTAGCCAGAGTCTAAGTGGTCATCCAACAAAAATTGACAAAATGAAAGTTACTGGACTGGCTGATAACTACTCAATTCTTTCTCTTTTTTTTTTCTTTGCCCTGTGCGGGTTTTTACCAAAAGGGAGTTTGCGCTCGTTATTTGACATCCAATAATGTCATATATGTCCGTAACAATTGTTCACTTCTGAAAACTAAATTTGGCTGATACCTAGATGTTCCTTGCTTTGGCTACAATAAAGCCCAGAGTATATTGAGAATTAAGTTGCAAAATCATTAGTCATTATTATTATTTCCATAGGTATATAGGACTTTTTTTTTTTCTGTAAAAAGGTATCTAGCTAGGATATTTAGCAAGCAATTAGTTCTCTTCATTCTTAAGTTGGGCATGGATACTGTTAGATCATCCTAATTATGAGTCCTCCTCATAATGGTTTTGAAGATTAATTCACCTCCATGTTCTACAATTACGATCTCTCCGTCTTTTAGTCTTGCTGCCTGTTTGTGCACATGCCTCCTCTGCCCCCTTGTCGTGAGATCCGTGGATCACGCACTTAATTTAGTTCTTCTCTCATTCTTTCCCTATTCCAAATCGCACCTGGTAGCTAGTAAGTACATAAATAAAGCATATGCTAAATTGCTAATAGCACCTTCGGCTTTAATTGCTTTGAAGAAGCCATATTGTTTAATGGTAAATAAAGAATTTTTGTCAAAATAGTAGTATTATTTAATGCACATATATGGATTACATAATATAATAGATATTGACTGCATGATTATATTCTCATTAGTTAAACTCAATAGTCAATACAATAATAGGGTAAACCATGGCATGAAAACATAGAAGGCAAAAAAGAAGAACAACACGAATATGTTATCATAAAACCATTCATTTATGCATGGATCTTGTATGCCAACTAGGTGGGGTACACAACTTAAAATTTGAACCCCTTCTCCACAGCCTGTGAAGGGGGCATTGAGCCAAAGCCACAAATCACAGATCTGCTAAATCTCGTGAGGCACTAGGTGAAAATTCTTTGGCGGATCTATAAGCAGCCCCCATCTTGCAACTTGCCGTAGTAAAGTTATAGTACTAGTAGTACTATTTTTCCTTTAATAAGACACCAAAGTCATACTACTATTATTCAATATGGCCACCGTGAACTCATTAAATGATCCCATTTTTTAATTTTAACACCGACAAAGAAGAAGGAGTACAGGGCAGGAATTAGTTCCCACCATTGCATTTGCATTTATTTCTCACACTTTTCCGTATCGCACCGTATCCATCCATCCGTATGCAACCTCCGAATTTATTTCACATGGCCTACAGATCCTGATGTGGCCACCACACTCTTTTTAACTTTTACCCCACAAATAATCCGGTTAATGTAAAATTCTCATAATTATTATGCTTTGTTTGAATCCTGTAGGAGTACACGTAATAGCACAGAAAGGAGGAAATTGGGATACTTCTCGTGTGCAACCGGGAACCCAATTGACGATTGTTGGCGATGTGATCCCCGGTGGCATGTAAACAGGAAGCGCCTTGCCAATTGTGCCATTGGTTTTGGCCGGAATGCTGTTGGTGGTCGTGATGGCAAGTACTACGTTGTTAGTGACCCCGGTGATTATGACGCAGTTAATCCAAGACCTGGTACACTCCGACATGCTGTCATTCAAGACAGGCCATTGTGGATTGTGTTCAAGAGGGACATGGTGATCAGGCTTAAGCAAGAGCTAATCATGAACAGCTTCAAGACTATTGATGCCAGGGGAGTCAATGTCCACATCGCTGGCGGGGCTTGCATTACTATCCAATATGTAACAAATGTCATCATCCACGGCCTCCATATCCATGATTGCAAACGAACCGGAAATGCCATGGTTCGTAGCTCCCCTAGTCACTATGGATGGAGGACAATGGCTGATGGAGATGGGATTTCCATTTTTGGGGCAAGCCATATTTGGATCGATCACAATTCCCTGTCGAATTGCGCCGACGGACTTATTGATGCGATAATGGGGTCTACTGCCATTACCATTTCTAACAACTACTTCACCCATCACAATGAGGTAAAGCATCATACATTCCCCTGCTTAGTATATCATTTCATTTTGTATGAAAAAGGACTAAAAAGGTTCGCTGTCCATAACAAATAGGTTATGCTATTGGGTCATAATGACGCCTATACAAGAGACAAACAGATGCAAGTAACCATTGCTTACAACCATTTTGGTGAGGGTCTTATCCAGAGAATGCCAAGGTAATACACATGACATTACTATCTGCCGCGATTAACTTACCCGAGATAATTTACAGAGGGTTTTAACTGATGGACTTTTGTAACCTTGCAGGTGTAGGCATGGATACTTCCATGTGGTCAACAACGACTACACACACTGGGAAATGTATGCCATTGGTGGAAGCGCTGATCCTACCATTAATAGCCAGGGCAACAGATATCTTGCTCCTGCCAACCCTTTTGCCAAAGAGGTACATCATGGATAAATATAACAACACTACCATGAATTTGGCACATGTAGATGATAATGTGACCAAATTCCAATTATTGACTGTCTAATGAAACTTTTCTTGCCAGGTGACGAAGCGGGTGGAACCAGACAATGGTATATGGAGGCGCTGGAATTGGAGATCAGAGGGAGACCTTATGCTCAACGGAGCCTATTTCACTCCATCAGGACATGGGGCAGCAGCTAGTTATGCAAGGGCCTCAAGCCTTGCAGCCAAGTCCTCTTCCCTGGTTGGCACCCTTACTTCAGGTGCTGGTGCCCTTAACTGCCGCAGGGGCCGTCAATGTTAATACTCAAATCCCATCAAAAGATCTGGACAAACAAAGGAAAAAAAAAAGGAAAAAGAAAAACAAGAAATTGGGTACAAAAGATCAAAAATTTTTATTCCAGGAGAGCTTGTAGGCATTCTCTTCACATCAGTCCCCTGTACTTGCCCCTACCAAAATACTTGGGGGCAAGTGTACATTATTATTATTATACAACTGCGATGCCATGCGAGTTTGTCGCAGTTGTCACGATGCCATTATTGATCAACCTCGGCCTCCTTTATTGCCGTAGTGTTGTTCAGATCTCTATGCCTCATAGGATCTCAGTCTGTCCATTTTGTTCACATTGTTATACTCCATCCACTATATAAATTGATGCATGAATTTTCTCAATTGGAATTAACAGTGCCGCACTTATTTGTGCGTGCAATCATCAAAGTTCTTATCAAGGCATGAAGCATCTAGCTTTTTCACTCCCTAACTACATATACCAATTGCTTAATTTACCCCCGTACTTGCATAATCATTAATTTTATGATTAATTGGTTAATGGCAAAGGCCAAATTGTTGCTTGCTTGCATGTGATGTGTGGGGACTCCCAATTCCCAAACCATGTGTACTGCGATGTATTCATTCTTTCTTAACCCCCACAAAACGGTGGTGTTTTCTCGCCAACCTGTGTGTCCCGACCCGATCGACCCACGTTGCCAGTACGACAGCGTGAACTTCTCTCTCTCTCTCTCTCTCTCTCTTTTAATCTTTTTCCATTTTGTTTTAATTGTTTGTCAAAAATGGAATATTTATGGTGTTGTTGATTTGTTATCATCTCATGTGGCTTAGACCCGGGGTTACGGATCCTGGTCTTGCAATTAATCCTCCCCCATAGCAGGAATAATCAACCACTAGTGTTTTGTTTTCTTCTTTTAAAAACTCAGACTTAGACAATAGTCACAGACAGTAATGCATATAAGCTTTAACCAATTAAGAGGTCATTGCTACAGATTTGAGACAAAGTTAAAGAAAATCATGCAGCTCAAATCAATGTATTAAAGATTAAGGGACTGTACTTTTGTTCGTAGTAGTGGCCAATTGTTGTTTGTCAGATATCCTATAGACAAAATTTTTGCAAATTGTGGGTTTTAAATTGCAACCAAAATATGCTATCGAATCATTCACAAAACTTCTAAATAATGTAAAAATTAATGAAACTACCAAGACTACGGATTTGGATCCTCTCCTGTATAGTATTCAAATCGACTTTGCCAATACAAAGGCTTCACACAACACATGTTTAATTACTCTTGTGTGAGTATCTAAAACAATGACCGAATTTTTCTAAAAGCTGAAACTAAATTAAAAAAAAAAAAACCTCAAGTACGGGAATCATTAAACTAGCGATACACATCCAAGCATATAATCATATTTATTCAGTCTTTTCTTTTCTCCCATACTTAGTCTCCAATGTCAGGTTCACGTAGAAGTCCCAGACCGTGTCACAGGGGTAAAGCTCCTTATCAGCAATAATTTTACGCGACAGATTGATTATTCTGCGTACAATCTCTTGCTTGTCCTCAAGATTAATCTCCAACGAGGCCACCAGTTCAAAAAGTTTAATATATGCAACATCCGTAGAAGCCACCTCATGATGATTACATTTCCTTCTTTTCGAACGTGCAGGCATTAAACATTGCTTTGGAATTCTTACTGTAGGCGCCTCAATAGAGTTGGAGTCCGGGAATAGCTGCTTCTCCTTTGTAATCTTGAGATGGGTAGAGAAAGAATTAAATGTGAAAGTGGCAATGGATTTAGGCATCCAATTGAGTTCTGTGGCATATGTTAGGCGAAGGGAGTGAACTTTAGTTTCCATGGTGACAAACTCCATGTTTGATTGTTTTAGAAGTACTATCGGGAGGTAATTTTTTATATATGTAGGAGCCCTTAGCCCAGTCCGATTCCAACAAGGACAAGGAATCCATGACCAATTAACTAGTGTTACGGTGAGGATTAAGATAACAGTAATTACTTTCCACAAAAGGGAAAAAAATTTACAAAGGTTTGGAAATTACACTTTACAAGTTGGAGAATTAATGCCGCGTCTAATGAAATAAACGCGCCATGGGTTGGGATGATGGAAGCCCAGATAATCATTAGGGCTTAATTTCCTTGACGTTATGTGTCAGATTCTCAAGTAACGGAGCAGCCTCCTATGTAATGTTTGTTCGTCTATGACCCATAAGATAAAACTTGAATATATTCTCAATTCCGCCTTAGGCATGGCTAGTGCCTAGTAGTAGTAGCGACTTGGTTCAGCTTATGCGAGGTCCCGGGTTCGAGTCCTCGTATACGCAGAAAATCCCCACTGAAAGACTCACCTACCATATCCAGGTGCGGGACGCGGGTCGACTAGATTAGTAGGGGCAAAAGCTCCGGATACGGATGGGAAACAAAAAAAAGGGATTATCTCAAACTTCGATTACTTTTTTTGTTCAAGGAAAAAACTTCAAATACGTTTTTAGAAACAAAGTACTTAAGCTTTGTACTGTTTTTCAGGAATTTTTACTCGGGTTCCAATTCCACGGAAATAGGTGAGGCATATTTTAGGTTTTTCTTGTTCAATTGTGTCGTAAATGGGCTTGTAAATTCATTGATATTCATAAGAGGCTGATGCCTTGACTTCGAATTCCACCTTCAACATCTACTACTTGTACGAAAAAGATATTTTTTTTTTGTCCTGCTAGGTCGGACATTCTTACTTGATCAAACAAAGCCCAGGGGCCCAATAGTTTGGGCTTGTATAGAACGCAGCAATTCGTATTATTCACACGTCAAGAATATCAAAAACACTGACTGCAATTCGTATCATTCGAATCACACATCAAAAATAACAAAAATCTTCCTCTTATTTGCAGGAACCACAAAAACAGTAATTACATATAAATAATCTTTTCGGTATAGGAACCACAAAAATGGAATGCCTTACCTGTTCGCCAGTTAATTACTGAATATAAGGTGGCATGACAAGAAACATATATATGCTGAATCATATATTAGGAAAACAGTCAAGGTTTCACTACCGAAAGCCAAAAAAATCAGTCAACCAGAAAAGAATATTTTGGGAATGAAGAACCAAAAAACATCATAAAGTTGCCATAATTCTACCAAATTAAAATCATTTTGAGAATACTCAGTAGTAACAAGGGAACAGAATCAGATATGAGCAGCCAACCTTTAATTTCCATGATCTTCAACATTGTACAAAGATATTACGAAATCTGCCCACAAAAATTAGAAATTGAATCAAGTAGTAGTACAGTACAGAGGGCTACATATGCAGAGACTTAAGAAGCTAAGCAAAGCCAAACTAATGTAGTCTCTAGCAACTAAATTCAACAGAGGTCTTCGCGAGGAGAAATCAAGCACAGGGAGGGAGGCATCTCGTATCGACATATAGGGCAATACCGGCTCTTACTCAACCACTCATCGATGCACTTGTCATCAAAGATATGCGAACAAGGCATGCGCTTGACCAGCCCATCTTCCTGGAATTCCTTGAAGCATATGCAGCAGCTTTTCTCTTCATGGAAATCCTCATCGGAAAACTCCACAACCCTGCCTTTCTCCAAACCCGAAATCGACCCATTACTTGCAGGGACCATATCTTTCCACCAGTACGTGGTCTCCAATCGCAGTCCAAGTTTTACCATCCATTCCCTGCTCTTCTCCCCTGCAGCTGCATGCTTGGCGGCAACTCGCAAGGCGCTGCGCACCGACCTCGCTATACCGTAGAGGATTTCTTGTTTGTCATCAGGGTCGATGTCCAGGGAATCCACCAAACTTGAAATCTGAGAAGACGCCTCCTCGTTGCTGCCGCTGGCCATGAAATCTTCTTCGTGTATCTCTAGCTTGGGAGCCAAGATGGGTACTCCTCTTTCTCCCAAGTCCACGTTTGTTTGGTGATCCATGAACTTTTGGGTATGTTTGGAATCAGAACCCACGATGAAGGTAATCTTGGATTTCATGTTTTCATCGATATCCTCTCTCTGTGGCTCTACGACTTGAAACAGTGTTCGTGTTTTACCTATGCAAAAAGGCATGGTTGTTGTTTCTGTAATGAAACGATCGAAGAAAGAAAAATTGAAGGGTTTTATTGTCTCTGGGTTTTTCAGGTGTATATGGAAATTCAGTAATCAGTAGGGTTTGTGGGTGCTGTGTATAGACTTATATAGGCATAGTCCCCCCACGAGTCTGGAAATCCGGTACCTAGAAGGAGAAGGATTCAAGGAGGCGGTGGATAGGTTGAAATTTCCGGGGACTTTCTTGTCTATTTGTCTTTTATTCCTTTTACTACAAGGAACTGATGATTTTTGACACCCGACTAACTCCTTTTTCTCTCGTTCAATTAGGCCCTGTTTGGGCATCAGTTTAGTTTCTGGTTTTTCCTTTTTTACCCTAAAATAAACCGAAAACGTGTTTGGTTGATATACACCAAATTATTTTTTATTTTTTTTTTTTATGTCCAAATCCAAAACTGACACGATTTTCTTTGAAACGATAAAAGTAGTTTTTTCTTTAATGAGGTTTTTCGTTTTTCTTATTTGGTTTGAGTCGGTCAATTTACCTGGATCAAACGTGGCCCAATCTTGTGGGCAAGTAAAGAACACAGTGGGGACATACTACTCAAGAATTGAAGGCCAAATGAGGCAGCCCCGAAATTGGCAAGACTCAGAAATTAGCTAGCTAACCATTAATTTCCATGATCTTCATTCAACAAAGTAGAATGAAATTAAAAAATAAATCTTCCCACAACACAAAGCTTAGAAGATGAATCAAGTGGTAGGGTAGGGGCTACATGCAGAGAGTTATATTAAAATTACAAAAGCTAATCTTAATTTATACTCCCTTAGCTAGCTAGCAATTATAAGTTCAACAGAAGTAGTCTTCGGCAGTTAAATCAAGTACACAGAGGCAGGCATCTCATATCGACACATAGGGCAATATATAGTGGCTCTCATCAATGCACTTGTCATCAAAGATATGAGAACAAGGCATGCGCTTGACCACACCATGTTCCTGGAATTCATTCAAGCATATGCAGCAGCTTTTCTCCCCATGGAAATCTTCATCACGGAAATCCACCGCCCTGTCTTTCTCCAAACCCGCAATCGACCCTCTACTTGCAGGGACCATAGCTCTCCACCAGTACGTGGTTTTCAAATCCATTACCACTCTTACCGTCCACGCCCTGCTACTCTTCTTCCCTGCCGGTGCATCATCTCGCACGACGCCACGCACCGAGCTCGCTATAATGTAGAGGATTTGTTGTTTGTTAACGGGGGTGATATCCAGGGAATCCATCATGCATGAAATCTGGGGACACGCCTCCTCGTCGCTGCCACTGGCCATGAAATCTTCTTCGTATATCTCTAGCTCGGGAGTCGACTCGAGATGCGTATACTTCCTCTCCACAACTCCTCTTTTGTTTCGTATAACTTTTACCTTTAGCCCATGTTGTGAATCAGAATCCACGATTAGATTTGATATTTTCATTGATATCCTCTCTATATCGCTTTACGACTATTGAGAATTTTGTTTCTCCAATGTAAAATGGCATGGTTGATTTTCTGTAATGTAACTATCGAAGCAGAGTAAAATTGAAGGGGTTTTTGTCTCTGATTTTTCAGGAATGGAAATTACATATGTAATTTTTGTGCGGTTTATATAGGCAGAACCCACAAGTCTGTAAATCCTGTAACTAAAAGGAAAAGGATTCGACAATTAAAGTATGTAACTTACAAAGTGGCGGTGGACAGGTTGAAAATTTCCAGGTATTTTCTTGTCTATGATCTTTATTCCTTTTAACCACAAGGAACTGATTGATTTGAGAAATCTTTCTCATCAACCCGACTAACCCCTTCATCAATTAGAGATCAGGTTTTCCCAAATATATTATATACTCCTAATCCTGCAAGCTGGATACATGGAAAAATTACCCAAGTGGATATTTTCTTTAATGCCACAGCATTCTTTTAATAGACTATGAACAAAAAAAAAAAGGTTCTGGATGATGCTTCGCAGTACTTTTGTAGGCTTAGAGCATTCAACCCAACCCCCCGCCCAACCTGACACCTCGTCTACCACATAGTGAAAATAAAATTGCAGCATTGTACTCTTGAATACTAGAACAAAAAGATACCAGGCAAATTGGAACTACCTTCAGCGTCAGGCCATACAACTGATTTCAACTTCTAACAGGGCATGAGGTTGTTTGTTTGTTTCTGAGTGATACGTTGTCATAGATTACATAGCCACTAATTGCCACATTAAGCAAAGAAGCATTATAACCAACTAGTACAATGACCTAGTTAAATAATTAAGCTAAATCATGTAGGAAAAAAGAAACCTTAAAATGGGGTACCAATCTCGCTCCTTGTTTCAGTAGGGCTATACAAAGCAGACCTGTTTCTAGGCCTATTCTCCTCCAGCTGCTTCACAACTTCATCCATGGTGGGTCTAACAGAAGCCACCGGTGCACAACATCCCATAGCAAGCTTCAACGCCTGCACTAACCCTTCTTCCATTGGACTCCTAATCCCTTTCAAAAGTTCCATATCGAAAACCTCCATTGTTGTCTCCTCCAAAACTGCCACTTTTACAATCGAAGGCAAGTCAGTAAAATCTCTCCCATTTTTCCCAGGTCTCTTTCCTATCAGAATCTCCAGGAGAAGTATCCCAAATGCATAAACATCTGTCCTCGAGTTGCATTTCTTCATCTTTTGAAGCTCTGGTGCCTTGTAACCATCAGCTTTGGCAAGAGTTACAATCTCATCTGCTAATGCTGGGACCATAATCTTGTCAAGCCCAAACTCAGTTAGCCTGGCAACAAAAAATTCATCCACAAGCACATTTTTGGATCTCACGTTTCCATGAGTAATGGGTGTCTCCAGACCGGTGTGAAGGTATGCTAGTCCCCTGGCTATACCCAGTGCAATCTTGTGCCGTCTAGCCCAGTTCAACATTGGTTTTCCTGCTTTGGTTTCTGCAATTAACAGATTGATAAAACAATGGTGGTGAATCCATATTCAAATACGAGAAGTAGATATTCTCAAAAAAAAAAAAACGAGAAGTAGACCATGAAAGACTTGGTCACCAATTGTTTGATGCAATTACTTGTCAACAATTGAGGTTTCTTTTCTCCTCCTACCAGTGCACCCAAAAACTAATAGAACGTTCAATGATAAAGGATCCAACATTTACTGGACCACCATATCATGGTACAGTGAAGCCAGATTTTGCAGCTAATTGCTAAATAACTGAGCAAAAAAAGTATGGAGCCCTAGGACAAGAAGCAATTTTTTGCAATTGATGATTTCATGTTCTGGAAACTAGGTTCTTGGCTATATCAAAAGAATGCCAGTTGAGTTAGAACAGGAGTAGTCACAGCTCATGCAGTAAGTTGCATTGGCACAGTGGAAACATGCTCTTAGAGATTTAGCTACGAAAGCTCACCAAACATAATAACTGCAGATTAGTGCAGATTGTGGATGGAAAGCTGTCTCATGGTCGGGGCCTAATCCTCAGAAGGAGTAGGTCAAAGTGTTGGCAAAAGACAGAAAACCATTTGTTCTTGGTTTCTTTTCTCGTATCTACTATCTAAATGTTCAAATCACAGACTGGACAAATCACAGGCCTCAATATGCAGGACATTTATGTCTTACAGGGCAATGAACTGGTGATTCCAGCAAGATGACAGAAATAAATTAATAATAAAGAGCAGGTGAAAGGCTAAAGATATATTGCATACCATGTAAAAGTTCATGGAGGGATCTGTTTGGAAGGTAGTCATAAATGAGCAGCTTCTCCCCTCTCTTCCCTTGATAGAAAGCTCTCAAAGGAACCAAATTCTCATGGCGAATTTTTCCCAATTGCCTTATCACTGGTAAACACAAACTCCTATCTTTGCAACTGCCTTCCCTTAACAACCTTAACGCAATTGTACCTCCATCTGCTAGCTTTGCCTTATAAACAGTCCCATAAGTTGTCTTCTCCATAACTTGTCCGGTTGCATTCAGTACATCCTCTAATGTCAAGTGCTCACCACCTTGGAATAAAATTAGCTTCCCTTCACCTCCATTGCCACCGCTAACACCACTTTCCTCATCTTCTCCTTCCTCTATTTCATCTTCACTCTCTCCCCCGCCTTTCCTCTTTTTGTTTTGGACGTAACCAATAAACAATGAAGCCAGAACCACCACCGCAGTCATCAACCCGATTACTATACCAGCAATTGCACCTGATCTCATTCTAGAGCCGCCGCTGCAGGTTCTTAAAGGTAAGCCACAAAGACTAGGATCGTTACCTTCAAAAGTCTCCACACCAAACTTGGATTCACCAAAAACAGGCAACATCCCACTAAAATTATTATGTGAAAGGTTTAATTTTTCGAGGTGTAACCCAGTTAGACTGGCGGGAATTGAACCCGAAAACGTGTTACTAGAAAGATCAAGCTCTGTCAGCCCCTGAAAATGTGTCACAAACTCCGGGAAGTTTCCTGAAAACTTATTGCCGCCAAAATCAAGAAACTGCAAGTTTTTGCAAGTAGAATTAGGCAATGCAGGCTCTGGAAGAGACCCTGATAATGAATTACCATGAAGTCTTAGGGAAACTAATCCATCACACAGGTTCCATAGGGATGGAGCTAAACCCCCACTAAGCCTATTATAACTCAAATCGATATCTTTCAGAGCAGAGCTGTAACCAAGCTCCAGAGGGATGGTTCCACTCAGCGAATTGATGTTAAGAAACAAACTTTGAAGCATTGAGAACTCACCGAGCTCTCTAGGGAGTGAACCAGTGAGATTGGCTGATGGAAGCTGGAGAGAAAGAAGGTGCAAAGAAGGGTCTTTGTACAGTGTAAGATTACCCCAAGCTGGTCCAGAAAGGTCAGTGCAGGAGAGAGGAGAGCCATTGGAGAAGACCCATTTGAGTCCTCTCCACTGGCACAGAGGCACAGAGGTGTTCCAAGAAGAGAGCAACAGGTTTTCTGAGTTACCTTGTAGTGAAGCTTTAATCTTTCCCAGTAGAAGCGCAACATCTGTTGAAGCAGAAGCTGACAAAGACTGGGTAGTGAGTCTTGAGGAGAAGGGTATAGTGATGAAGATGCAGACAATGTAGAAAGAGTAAAGTTTCAAAACCGCCATGAATGAAGCCCAAATGTGGAACAGAGAGAAAACAGAAAGAGAAAGAGAAAGTGATAAAGAAGTGACACTGATAGTGTGTGGGTTTTGTGGAGTTCTATGACAGGGCTTCTCTCCTTTTTGGGAAAGCTGACACAGTATTGACTATAAGTAAGCTGTTTGTCTATTAAGTAAACGGTCAGGATTTGACTATGGAGCTTATAAATTATTGCCAAATACTGTAACCAGGTTTGCATCTTTGATCACATACCGTCCGATGCCATCAGGGTAATCTGTGAAATGTACTAGAGATGATCACAACGGTGGGTTCTGTAGAACAGTTGTGAACCTTAAAATAGTATCACAAAGTACTGTGTTGTTAAATTATTGTGTTTGCTTTTGTTTTATTAATACTAATTCTCTGCACGCTCTTCTCTGGAATAGCAGATTTGCCTTGCACTTGATGTTGGGAAACGGCTTGCTCCAAGGACGCGCCACCGAGCATTGTCCAATTAAGAGGAAGACCAAGGCAGGCTCATTGAGAAAATGAAAATTGTCAAAAAAATTGATCCTTTGCTTACAACCCTATACGTAGCACAGATATTTGATCATCAAGATTGATTCGGTGGTTGAAGGGTAGTCGATGATGGTGTTATAAGCTTGGACATTATAATGTGGATGAGTAGAGTGAAAATTGTAAGGGAGGCCCATATGCTTGTGGGTCAGTGTAAAAAGAGGAAAAACAGGAAAAGGTGAATCTATGTCCATTGCTTTGCCGCGAAGAGGGTCCATGGAAAAAAATATCCAAAACCCTCTTTTCTGCTTATGTTTCTTTTCTGCTTAATGAACGGTGAATAAACCAAATACTGGGGCTTATGGTCGAGACATTTAAGGATAATTCTTTTTGCAGAATAATGTTGTGCTGTTGCGGATATGAGCGGAAAGGTACAACACATTTTCCAGTTTCTTTCATAAACTTAGATTAAGACATGCTTTAAACAGATGTTCAAAAGAAAAAAGACATGCTTTAAACAAAAAAGTTCATTTGATAATTGATAATGTCAAGGCTTAATGGAGTACAGCTAGCATCATCCTATGAGATAATCAACATTCTAAAAAAGCGCAAAACACAATCAACATTAGATGAGATAATCAACATTCTCAAAGAGCGCAAAAGTGTTTATTGGACTTTGGAATGTTGAACTTTCCCTAAATTTATTTCCAAAATAAATTCAAATAGTACATAGATCCGCCTGTTAAATTCGTTCTAAGAGGAGGATCAACTTCCAGTAATAATTTCTTCTCTTCTAGAAAGAAGTCTATGCAGTAGCCCAAAAGAATTAGTAGGGAATTAGCCTTTTGGGAGGGGATTTCTAACATCCATGTAACAATGAGGAATATATTAGGTAGGTAGTTCAATTATCGTGAAATAATGTTCATTTGGGTAGGATATAGCATGCTTGTTGACATTTCACTGTTTATTCCCACGCCAGTCTAAGCTATCATTAGTTCTCATCATCCATAACAATCTTCATGGCGCTCGTCTTTGTATCATCATATTTTTTTTTGCTTTTACTGCTTTAAGCCTATCAATTTTTCCCAAACCAAAGATACTTCTGCCCACTACTGATTTCATGCCTCAACCAGGTAAAAAGCTTAATCCGAATCATAGTCAAGTTAGCCTCTCTGCCCTATATTAATGTGACAACAATTTTGCAGTCTTGCAGTTTCATCAAGTGATTCAGTT
Organism: Turnera subulata; assembly: GCA_028386065.3. Lineage (NCBI taxonomy): Eukaryota > Viridiplantae > Streptophyta > Magnoliopsida > Malpighiales > Passifloraceae > Turnera > Turnera subulata. The sequence continues at coordinate 82,291 of JAKUCV010006596.1, read as the reverse complement.
GACAACAAAAAGAGCACCATGACCGCAACCTGTGGTCTTCCAGTACGATTATGCTATTTCTTTGACCAAGACTTTTACAATTTTGCGATTCCTTCATAATTTCAAAGACTCGAGCAGCAACGAGATTTCAAATCCTGTCTATCTAAAGCCAGAACGTAATCATGCCAACCGGAATTTTCTTCTTGCATGGAACTTTGTTCAGCATGGTGGAGACATAGTGTAATCAGTTGCATGATTGCACCTGCAGCACAACACCTGAACCTGGTAAAAGATGAAGCACCAAATCTACTCGAGTGATAAAGCATCTTAAACCAGCAGGCCTGATGAAGATTTCAAAACAACTAGTTTAAACATTGCTTCAGTGTCGGGATCTGTAAACTATAAAAGTGAATCCAAGCATGGGAATATGTCCTTACCAATATTCTCCTTTCTCCTTTTTATTCTCTCAAACCCGGCAAGTTGGATCTTTTAGGCTGATGTGACAGAAATTTGGATGACAATTCAAATAATCCTCTTTATGAATCACTTTGTGAGGAAATATATATGGTAACCACGCCGATTAAATCGTGCAAGTATATTATTACAGCATGCACTTGATGCCAGTAATAAATTGAAGATCAATAAACCACGGTTACTGTTACATTCCCCAATGCAAAAAAGGCATGTTACCAGTAATCCATACAAGAGCATGACCCATTCTCAAAATGGTGGAAACGCTTTCGGTCTCTCACGATTATCTTGCGTGTGTATATCTTTGAGATCAGTTTTATTGACGAGTGACAATCTTCACAGACACGTAGGTTCTTCACAATCCTAAGTGGAGTTTGGGGGCTTGTACTGATTAAGCCAAAGGCAATTGCAATCTTCTCACTGTGATAGCGCAATGCACTTCCTCTGTCTTCTTCGTCAATGTTAAGAAACACTTGTGAGGTGTTTGGCCTATAACCCACTGAACTCAATTTACTTGAAATTTCTTCCAACATAGAGTGGATTTCTTTAGCTCTGGAATGGGAACTATCCTCCACTAGGAATTCATGAATTTCTCCATCAAGTTCAAGCCAACTGCATCCTGGGTCTTTCCTTATATCCTTCTCCTTCATTTTTAGCCTCACCTCTGAAACTCCCTCCCAGTTCCTTGAAGAGGCAAATATATTGGACAGAGCTACATAGGATCCACTATCATGGGGATACTCCTTCATTAAAATCCTTGCAATTCTTTCGCCCATCTCAATGTTACCGTGCATTTTGCAAGACGCAAGCAATGTCTTCCATATAATATCATCCGGTTTCAAAGGCATGTTGAATATAATCTGCTCAGCTTCGCCTAAAAGCCCTGCACGACCTAATAGATCAACCATGCACCCATAATGTTCAATCCTGGGTTCCAAACCAACAACATTCACCATATGATCAAAAAGAGACCGACCCTCTTCAACAAAACCAGCATGACTACAAGCGCTCAATAGACCAATATACATAACATCAGTAGGCGTCAACCCTGCTTTTTGCATCCTCCAAAAGTACTCAAGAGCTTCCTTAGCTTGGCCGTGCATGGCAAGACCACCAATCAATGCATTCCAAGTAATAGGATTCCTCTTCTTGCATATCTCCTCAAACACCTGAACTGCCTTCTCAATGCTTCCACACTTGGAATACATATCAATCAAAGCAGAACCAAGCACATCATCAATCTCAATTCCATTCCTCTCCGCATACAAATGTACCCATTTACCCAATTCAAGCGCCCCTAGTCTCGAAATTGCGGGGAGAACACTAACCAAAGTCACATAATTAGGACGCACATCCCCCAACTGCATATCGCGAAACATCTCTACTGCCTCCTTAAAATACCCATTCTGAGCATACCCCGAAATCATCCCATTCCAAGACACCACACTTCTTTGAGGCATTTCATCAAACAACTCCCTAGAAGCCCTAACATCCCCAAGCCCTACATACCCATCCATCATCACATTCCACAAAACCACATCACCCTCTTGCCTCCTCTTATCTCTCGCCAACTTACTAGTCTTACCATCTCCAAAAATGTGCTTCCAAAACAACACGTTAGCATCTTCCATAGCCCCAGACATAGCATACATCCTAACAAGATTGCTAACAACAAACTCATCACCATCAAATCCCAATTTCACCACATACCCATGAACCTGTTTCCCTTCCTCAACCCTACCCAACTTGGCACAGGCTTTTAACACAGAAGGGAAAGTGAACCTATTGGGTCCCACAGAACCATCGCCACACATTTGGCAAAAAAGCAACAATGCTTCTTCCGACGAGCTGCTACTTCGACTGTTCCCTCTGTTAGTGTTATTAATACCATCATCATCGTCTTCAGCGTCGACAAAGGCTCTGAGGATGGTGTTCCAAGAGAAGCAATTGGGTTGGCGCATTTGGCGGAAGAACTTGCGGGCGTAGTTGATGTCAGGGGGGCCGGAGAGGGAGAGGGAGAGGGAGAGGGATTTGAGGATTTCGGAGGCGGCGAGAGGGTCGTGGATTTGGCCGGTCTTGATGAAGTGGGCGTGGATTTGTTCCAAGTCTCTTGTGTTCTTGCATCCTGTGATTTGCGGGAAGAGCAAAGATGGGTGTGTTGGTGGAGTAGCCGCGGTGGTCGGGTTGTAGATTCTGGAGTTCATACTTCATCATCCGTTGTTGATTGATTACTTGTGGAAGTGGGTTTTTAAGTCTTTTTCATTTTAAGACAAGGCTAGTCTCTCTTATCTGTAAGATTACGAAGCCCTGTCTAACCGCCGCGTGGCCTCTTCCAACTCTTTCGTCCCGTGCGCTTACAGCTTACAGCTTCAGGATTTCTTTTTTGTTTTGGTAAAAAAACTTCAGGATTATGTGAAATACGTTTTTACCCTTACCAATAAATTACTACATTCACTGCGATTCTAGCTTGGGACAAATACATTACGTATTTGTCAATTTCTATTAGAGAGACCCACTCGTCATGATCTGCGATTCGGACGAATCAGGATTACTCCGGCGGATTCAATTCTGTATGCTGGCCAATTATGCTTGCTTTACTTCTTCACCCTCCTTTGCACCCGGGAAATAAGTGTCAGGCAAAAAAAACCCATCAGCCTTAATGCCCTGGAATAAAGGGATAATTCGCATGGGACTATGTCTGTCCAGTTGAGAATCTTTTAAGGCTTGAAAAATCAGTTGAGAATCTTTAAGGCTTGAAAAATCACCACACATTAATCTCCCTACTCCTTGTTCGCTCCAGTCCAAAACCACGATCATCATTGCCCCCCACTTGCAGTCATTTTCCTACCATTTCAGTTAAACTATCTCCAATGGTAATGAATTATTGCACGGCTAGATACATGTGGCCGGCTTGTCACAAATCGTTCACTACTACAAGAACCATCATGCACATGACACTAGGTGGTGGTTATCTATTACAACTGCTGCTTCTGGTACCGTAAAAATCAAGAACGATCAGCGCATTCTTCAAGTGATTCCTCCATGTCTGCTACTGCTGGTCAAGTGATATCATGCAAAGGTCTTAATTAAGTCTTATCACAGACATGAACTCCCTATTAATTTGCAGGATAGGAGTTCATGCAAGGAACTAATGTTTCTGTTCGTCTGGTTTTTGTGATTGGCGATGTTGTTGGTTTTTACTTTCGTTGGGATTTTGCAGCTGCTGTTGCATGGGAAGCAGGGAAGCCATTGGTGATACAGCAAGTGGAGGTGGCTCCACCACAGGCCTTGGAAGTGAGGGTCAAGATCATGCACACCTCTCTTTGTCATACCGATCTTCACTTCTGGGAAGCCAAGGTACAGTGGCACAGTTAATTATCTTTATAAAATTCACTAAAATTAAAAGAGTAGACACAGAAGATTATACCAGTTTCTTGTTTACTTGTCCTGTTTCTTTCCGTGAGAGCAACATAATATACTTATTTATGATTTTCTGTTTACGAAGAAACTGTAGGAAAATAGAAAGTTAAACGTCAGGTTTTCATTTCTTTAATTATGGACAAAGGTATAAATCTAAACACCATTGATTATTGGGTTTTCAGGGCCAGACTCCAGTGTTTCCTAGGATACTTGGGCATGAAGCCTCCGGGTAAAATGCTTAATTTGGTCAACAATTCTACAGTACAGTAGTACGCGAGAACCAGTGTTTTTTAAGCACTAAAAGATTTTTGTCAATTCAATGTGTGGCAGAATTGTGGAGAGTGTTGGGGAAGGTGTCTCTGAGCTCAAGCCTGGGGATCATGTTCTTCCGGCGTTTACAGGGGAATGTGGGGAATGTGCGCTCCGAGGAAAGTAACATGTGTGACCTGCTAAGACTAAACACAGACAGAGGTGTCATGATCAATGATGGAAAATCAAGGTTTTCAATTGATGGGAAGCCCATAAATCACTTTCTTGGCACATCTACCTTTAGTGAGTATACTGTTATCCATTCTGGTTGTCTTGCAAAGATCAATCCCAAGGCTCCTTTGGATAAAGTCTGCGTTATCAGTTGTGGCATCTCAACAGGTTTGTTCTGTCCTAAAAAGGCTCTGTAATAGCTGATGATTTCCCCTATCTAAATTCATGAATTGTTGTAAACCTTATAGAGTTATAGTAAATTAATTACATATTCCAGGACTGGGTGCGACACTGAATGTGGCAAAACCGAAAAAAGGCCACACAGTTGCTGTCTTTGGTCTTGGAGCCGTTGGCCTAGCGGTATGTAATTTCCTGACAAAACAATTCTATTTGTGCATAATAGATGTTCCAATTTGTTACACCATTCCACGATGGGATTTTTCTGATGATCATGCTGCGAATATGAATATTAATATGAAAACATTTGGGTTTGGTGTAGCCATATGGTTTATACAGATAACATTATTTTGCTGCATATGAAAATCCAATTATATATGCCAACATGAGAGCATTTCTTTGTATCTTATATAATCACCTTAGGCAGCAGAAGGTGCAAGAATTTCTGGAGCATCAAGAATCATCGGGGTGGATTTGAAGCCCGCGAGGTTTGAGGAAGGTGGGGAATTGTCCTTTTTTTTAAATCTTGCATTCACACAAGAAAAGAGCGAATATTTTTATCAGTCAAGGAACCAAATCTTCTTAAATTTCATTTCTCTGGTATGCAGCAAAGAAGTTTGGAGAGTAACTGACTTTGTGAATCCAAAAGACCATAAGAAACCAGTTCAAGAGGTGGAATTTTCTTCACTAAGCTATCATTCTTTCACTTGATTCGATGTACTTCTAATATTTAAACCTGCCTAATTACGCAATAACAGTGGAAAAAGCCATAGAGGTTTACTCTACCTCTTGTAACATATGTCTTTGGTCTACACAGGTGATCGCAGAGATGACCAATGGTGGAGTTGACAGGAGTGTGGAGTGCACTGGCAACACCGACGCCATGATTTCCGCTTTTGAATGTACTCATGATGTAAGAGGACTTGTAAATAAGTCAACAAGCTCAAGTCTTCTTATCAAGTCGCTGAAAGTTTTTGCATACATCTTAATCTTAATCTAGCTAGGAACCACTGAAGTCTTAAGTAAAGATAACGTAAAATGCTCCAGATCAAAGTTAACCAATATAATGTAATGACTACTGCTTTAAGGTTAACTTTTCCCCCTACAGTTGTTCACTTTCGATGAATATACTTGTGTTTTAGTTCAGCTTGATTTCATATTCTCTTTGCGTGTTTCTGGTGGATGGACATGTATGATCAGCTGAAGTTCTCACAATTGATCCTGCAGGGATGGGGAGTGGCAGTACTTGTTGGAGGACCAACCAAGGATGCAGTGTTTAAGACTAATCCTATTAATTTGCTTAACGAAAGAACTCTTAAAGGAACTTTCTTTGGGAACTATAAACCCCGAAGTGACATCCCCTCCGTTGTCGAGATGTACATGAACAAGGTAATTGACTGTTTGACACTTCCTTTCGCATTCCAGGTTTCTGATACAAAAAAAAAAAAAAAATTATCACTAGAAAACATGAGCGTTAATCAATGTGGAAAAATTTGTTGCCTGCAGAAGTTGGATGTGGACAAGTTTATAACCCATCAGGTGCCTTTTTCTCAAATCAACAAAGCTTTTGACCTGATGGTCAAGGGGGAGGGCTTGCGGTGCATTATTAATATGGAAGAGTAGTCTCTGGCAAAGGTAACTGGAAGAACTGGTTTTCAGTTATGATCTCTCCCACTAATAAAATGAGCAGAACAAACCTTTCTCCTTCGCTCGGATGTACTAGTTTCTGTTGTATGCATAGTGTAATATGTATTGACTGACAATCAGAAATAAATAAAACCTCGATATGGGATGTAACCCCTCTTAGTTTGCCAACATGAGACAACATGATTTGTTTACTTGCGATGATATACGATCGAGATGGGCATTAATATGGCTTTTCCAATGCCCAGGCACCCGATCCCCTAACGGTAGGATGCCTATATAGTCCGTTTCGGTCGATTAAAGCCTTGAGACGGTCAGCTTTTTTTGGTCGAAAGTTGATATCAATTTACTTGCAGAGCTCAACTAGTTCAAGCCGCACCAAAAATTTATCTCTCCAAGAGACTTGACTTCTATAGAACCTCAAGAGTAAGTCATTTCAACTACTAGAAGTGAAGAGGCATGAGGTGAATAGAAAAAGTCTACACTGCTATTACGTATAATTATCGTTCCCACTATTTACGTTCAGAACATCAGGTCTACCTCTAAGTTGATACGCTTAACAAGCTGAAATTGGACCAATGATCATCCTTCCGCTGTCACTTGTACTTGTCCATTATTCTTCTTGCTTCTTCTAAAGGGTCCTCTGAAGAATTCGTGCCACCACCTCCTCCTCTAGGCCCTTGATCTTTGTTCAAGGCAATGAATACAAAATACACAAGTCCCATCATGGCCTGCATCAAGCAGAATTCAATCCTCAATGCCACTAAAAATTTACTGCTCAATGATACGCCTACAAACTGACTGGTTCATTGATACTTCACAGTTAAAAGTGTGCAACGATCATGGGCAATCACAGTGTCAACTGTAAGTAAGATCATCTTAAGATCATATTGAAACAAGGATATCAAAGAGTCCCATTTTAACTTCAGTTCCAACATAGGTTGTGATATGGGTATCCTCGGGTGCGAAAGCCATCTGTAGAACTTAAAAAAACTAGCAAGTGATGGTTGAAGCACAACTCAGAAGAAGATGTAATTGCACACTTCTTGCACCTTGGGCAAGAATAAAAAATTATGTTGCTTTTGGGAGCAAAAATGCAAAGTTTATGAATATGCATATTTTTCTCATTTCCCAGCATTTGCTGAGGCATAGCACAAGAAATCAAGCAACACTAACCATCAACATTCCTCAGCTTCTACTCGCAACTTTTAAGTCAATGTTTAGATTTTACAAACTTGGGATGAAATTAGCAACCACCAAGCAATAGAGGCCGAACAACCAGCAGACAACATACCAGCACGAAGAAAGCAGTAGACAGGAATGACTTAAAGACAAAGAGCGAAACGGCCAACACAACAAGCGTCACTGATACTCTTGCTATTGGTCTTGGTACAGAGTCCTGCCACAAAAGATTGTTCCGATTAAGACCAGTTGCATAACATCATAACTACAGGCACTAATGTGGTCAAAGTGGCAGTTTTGAAAGAAAGACTTGTCAAACTTACAGGTACCAGATCCGTTCCTGCATCGATACCATCCTTCGCGACCTTCCACACCGTTTGAACAACTACTCAACAGAAGCCAGACCAGAATTATGGAATTTCTTTTTTTAAAAAAAAAAAAGAAAAACAATTGACACATAAAGCTAGCGTGATTGGTGACAAACTGACAATGGCTTTAGGATTCAATAAAAATTGCACTCCGTCACCGCAGAAAGCGTAACCATCAATCAAAAACATCACTCTTTCAACTCTCACGCGAATTGTTTGACAAAATGCCGCAAACAAAACTGAAAATGTGACATATTCACTTTTTCCTGAATGTCCAGAACTATTACATTACGAGAACAAAGCAATTCAGGCAACAAATACGACCAGACGAAAACAAGTCAACAAAAACCTGCTTCAATTCCAACCATAAAACCAAAAGAAAAAAAAATAAAAAACAGAAACAGAGACGAAAGAGAGTGAATGCTGCTTACTTTTGAAGAAATTGGACTGTACAGCGCGGACAACAGAATTTCTGGTTCTGGGTTTCTTAGCGTGCAAGCTTGGCAGCAGAGGTTGCTTCTTCAATTGCAGAGAGGAATTCGAGGAAAGAAAATGAGGATTGGTGATAAGGCTTGGGGTTCTGGTTTTGTAAAGTTTTGGAGAGTAGATTGAAGTGGAGCATAGGCTGTGGACAACTATAGAAGCCATTAGCTTAACAACTTTTTGGACAATGTCAATCTAAGTAAAGAAATTGGTTTTTAAAGATGAATCATTATGAGATTTGGTTATGGTGGTTTTGAGCCATTAAACGAAGAAGTAAAAAAAAAAAAAAAAAAGAGAGAGAGAGAAAAAATAAACAGAAGAGAGCAGAGGAGAAAGAAGCAAGCGCCACTGAGAAAATCCGCCGGTTTTATCTCAGCCTCACAAAGCATGATGAAAGGAGGGGGCCCACAAGGAGCCCATCAGCCCAGCTCAGATGTTCTCCGATTGGGGGGCTTCATGGAGTTAGCCCTTGTATCCATCCATAAGAACAAATTGGGCTTCTCTATTCGGGTTGCGGCCCGCGATGGATTCTCCCTGTCACGTGATTTTTTTCTTTTTCTTTTTCTTTTTCTTTTGTTGAGCTCACCTCGGGTGATGACTGCGAAGGATGGTGAAATTTTAAAACTGGGCTGTCCAATGCTCGTCGAGTTTTTTAAGATTGTTGAAAAAGATAGCCATGAACAAACTATGGGAGTCAATTCTTCTTCTTTTTAAAAAGAACGCCCTTCGCCTGGATGAATGTTCCGAAACGTTCTAAACGCCCACCCCAGCGGCATCCGGACCGCCCAGTAGAGCTTGTGCTACCTTCCACCTCCAGCAGCCTTCACAATAGGTTCCACATCCTCAGCCAACCTCCGCAGAAGGACCTCAGGCCGACCCGTCGCTCTGTCCCTGTTGCACCTCCTCATCCTACAGCGACGATGCCTGAGGCCCCGCCACTTAACATGGCCACCACCATCCTACCCTCGCAACCTACACCTATCACTGAGACCCAAGAACCATCTAGTTCAACCCCTGCACTACCCACTCTGCAAGACTTTATTCGGGACGAGCCTATTAGGAAGCAATCTAGCAAACAACCTTCAAGACTCCAAAAGCAATCCATCAAGAAAACCCAGGCTCTCAAAATTCCAAAACTTACAGCTAGAGATAACCCTCGACGACAAACCTTGAAAGATGTGTCTAATGTCCCAACCATTTCCTCTACTTTTGATACCCCAGGTGCCGGCTCTTCTGCTCCCCCTCCCTCTACCAGCTATCCTACCATTTCCACCAACTTTAGCCCCCCTACCCATCCGCGTCCCCATAGATCCCAAAATCACACGGCAGTGGTGCTCTCAGAAGATTGCCATCGAATGATAATCTCACCCAATGCACTCCGGTCTGGGTCGGGAATGGAACGACAAGTTGATACGCCTTCCACTAGTTGATCATCTGTTTTATTTGTTTAGCTTTGTCTTGCTTAGTGTTTGTCGGTTGTTTTTCCTTGCTTGTTAGAGTAGCCAGGTTGCTTAAGCTTGACTCTTTTTGTATGTACGAGCTTTCTTTTTTAAAGATAGTAGTCGGAGTGAGCAACTGACTGCTAATCATGTATCCTGCTCAAGTATATTCGTAATATACATCCCGGCTTAGACCAAAAAAAAAAAAAAGAACGCCCTTGTTCAGCAATCCTTCCACGTTTGCAATTGGCTTCTTTTTTTTTTTTTATGTCCTATAGAGATATATACTAGCAGAAATAGAATCTTGTTATAAAACGTGGTGTTTTTAAGTGGATGTCATTAACCACCTAACACACCCACCCCCTTATATCTCTCCCTATATAATTCTGGTGTATGTATGCAATATTATGAATGAAAAATACGGATGAGCAAAAACGAACTCTTCCTCCAGTTTTCTCTTCTTCTTCCTCACCCTCTTCATCTATTTTTATCAAACCTTCACATTAAATCTAGTTATTTATAACACGTTATCAGCACGATAACGCTCAACCCAGTGCATGAAAATCCAAGCAAAAACCAGAAACAATGAAGAAATGAAGAACAGTTTATCACCTCGGGTTACTGTTCACGGGGTGGAGCTCCGAGCCACCATGCACGCCACCGCCCACTCCGGCGAGTTCCCCGTGCCGACGCGAACTCAAAGCAACCGTCCCCTTCTGCCGCTGCCGTCGGACGCGCCGCCAGGAGAGGAAGACCCGACGGCAGCCCGACAACCTAAGTGACCCAAACGGGTCTGCCTCCGTCGATCCACCTCCTGCATGCGACGCAGCAGCCACCGGACGACGCCTGGCCCGCCGCGTACCTGTCGCCGCTCTCCCGACGCAGCCCAGCTCTGCTTGCTGCGCCGCCGCGCCGAGGAGACACGGCCGGAAGCGACAGCGGCCTCCCCGTACCCGACACCAACCCGCTGCTGCCCCTCCTCTTCGCGCCTGTAGCTGCCGCCTCTCATCCCGTCGCCGCTGCTCCTCGCACGCAGACCGCCGCCCGCGTCCCGCTTCGTCTCCCTCCTCGCGCCGTCGTGCCGCCTGCAGCAGAGGTGAGCCACGACCCGGATGGGTTGAGGACGGGTCGGGTTTGACCCTATGCTTCTGGGCGGGCCTCGCATGGAAATGGGTTGTTTTGTGGGCTGCCTTGGCCATGGGCCTGCTGCTTGTTGGGGCTGGGCTTGGACCTTGGCCCAGTCCGAGTTAATACAAAAAAAAAATGTTGATCCGATGGACCCGATGGCACTTTAGTCCCTGACGTTTCCTTTTTATGCAGGTAAGTCTCTGCAATTCAGCCCTTAAGTAATTTATGTTCTCAATTTTTCATAAACGAATATATTAATGTTTAATTAATGACGTTATTGTGTGATTGAATGTTTAATTAATGTTGATCTTGGGAATTGAATGTATTGTGAGCTCACGGTGAGACCCGGAAATTAGTTGTTGGCCTATGAATAGTGTTTGGCCGGAATCCGGCGATGAATAGTAAATACGGCCTCGTGAACAATAATTTTGGCCATGTGAATAAGAACTTTTCGGCTACCGTGAATAATGTTTTTAGTCGGAATCCGGCAAACCCAGAAGTGTTTGGCCGGCATTTGATGCCTCGGTAAAAAATAATCCGGCACAGTGAGTAGAAATTTCCGACGACCATGAATAGTGATTTTGGCCGGAATTTTGAATCCTCGAATTTTTCCCGACAAAGCTCGGAAGACCGTTATATAAGCCCGGAAGGCCGTTATATTTATTATATTTATTTATTGGCCGGCTAAGCCGCTTTTATCGTATAAGCGTATTATATATGTTATTGCTGAAAGATTTATCGAGTAAGCATATTTTCTGTTTTTTATTTAAGTTCCGATTGGGCTATTAAAAGGCCCATAATTCATTTAATGGCCGGCTACGCCGTCTATTTCTTTACTTTTTAATTGGGCTCGTGTAAGGCCCATCACATTTAATTTTTCAGTAATTTAATTTTTATTGGGCTAATTAATTAAAGGCCCATTGCATTTAATTTCCAGCCATTTATTTTTAATTGGGCTATATTAGGGCCCATTGCATTTGATTTTCTCGTCTTTAATTTTACTTATGGGCTCGTACTAGGCCCATTATTTTAATTTCTTGCCATTTACTTCACTTGGGGTAATTAATATAAGGCCCCTTGCTTATTTATTTTAATTAAGCATTTATATATTCAATTATGTTATTTGAATTTGAGGCTCTTAAAATTTCCAGAAGAAATTTATAATGGGCATTAAATGCGAAAATGCATTTAAATGAGAATAGTCTGAAAGACTAAATATAAGAGTCCAGAAGACTTGGGAAAAGAAAAATACAACGAAGACTGGAAGTCTTACCGTTCAAAAGATCCTGAAGATCCTTCAAAGAAAAATCGAAAATAAACACTATTACCACCAGAAGATGGAAATTATTTGACCACCAGAAGGTGGATATTATACTTGCTTACCCTGAAGGAGCAATTTATTTTATATTCAATTTATTTTTATGTTCAGTTTAAATTATTATGCATTGCAATTTTTTTTATTTACTTTTCAGTACTTTATAATTATTTCTTAGAATAATGCCTGAAGCATTAGTCTCGAAGACAATGCAAAATTGACATCCACAGGGGGAGAATTATATGTGTGGATGTCAATATAACACATTATGACATCTTGAAATGAAAAATGATTAACACGCTCCAGAAGAGCATAAATTCGAATATGTTCCTGAAGAACGCATGTTTTAATATGATCTAGAAGATCGTATATTTACGCGAGTACAGACACCCCCGGTAATAAAAGCAATAATCATGGATACCGTCGAATTGGCTCTGCTCCATTCCCTGAAGTGAATGTGATTGTATGTAATAATTTTGATTATGGTTATGAACATTCGATTGGACACAAACAGGCCTTATAACAAGGCATCGAGTAAATGGTTATCAAATGTCCCTGAAGGGCAAATCTAATATTGATGAAACCGTTGCTTACCCTGAAGGTATAAGCTTGAATGATTTTATTTTATATTCAGCTTTATTATTAATTGTTATATTTATTACATTATGTTTATTTCATGCATGTTATTACTGCTAAATTTTTAATGTGAACATGAAACTATCGTTGACTCGGGCATTTGTCCTGAAGACAATGCAATGACATATTCCGTATTTAATAAACGGAAATTATTCATAAGTAACAATGATAGTACAATCTCAAGAAAATTAATATGCTCTAGAAGAGCACAAGTTTACTATACTCTAGAAGAGTATATATTTAAGCTCCAGAAGAGCATAACTTTCACTATACTTTAGAAAAGTATATATCTAAGCTCCAGAAGAGCACAAGTTATATTAAAATCTAGAATAGCACATATTTACGCTCCAGAGGAGCATGAGATTTAATATACTCCGGAAAGGTAAAATATTTATGCTCTGGAAGAGCTTGAATTTTATTATACTCCAGAAGAGCATAAATATCATTATACTCTTGAAGAGTACAAACTTTTATATTTATAATAATTAATAAAATTATATTGAGACAGTAAAGAGATATTGAATATCCCCATGTTAAAATGCCTATAGGAAACTAACAAGTGGGGGAAAGTTTACTTACGTTATTCTTTACATTGTACTACATAAATATTTGAGTCAATAAAAGTTATCGTAACCAGCTTGAAGCTGGCACTTAGCAGCCTGAAGCTTGCATACAGCAGCTTGAAGCTGGTACATTATAGCCCGAAGCAGACACTAGCCTGAAGCTAGCAATTTAAGTTATTGAACTTATCATACCCAGCCAGAAGCTGGAATGCACTAGCCTGAAGCTAGCAATTTTAAGTGTTTAAATACACAGTTTGCACAGCCCGAAGCTGAGACCAACTAGAAGTTGGCTGATTAATATGTAATTTATAGCTAGTAATGCACCAGCCAGAAGCTGGCAAATAATCTTCCTAAGCCATCATATCCAGCCTGAAGCTGGCATATATATATATAACAGCCTGAAGCTGGCACCAACTTGAAGTTGGTACATGGACATATTGATTGGCATGACCGGTTGGGCCATCCCGGGTCAATAATGATGCACAAAATTTATTTGGTCATTCATTGAAAAACCAGAAGTTTTTATAATCAATGAATTTCCATGTGTTTGTTTGCTGCGAAATTAATAATACGGCCTTCCTAAGATGAGAATGGCCTAGACCAGCAAGTTTGGGATTAATTCTGGGATATGAACGCGGACTGATCAATCCGCGATGTTAACCATCTAGGTAATTTTTACGATGCATCGACTAGATGGTCTATTGTGTGACGCAAGTTGGCATTGTGCGCACTTGTTTTAATGATTAAGCCACTTGCAAGTGCATATCCCTACTCATGTTATTAGACTATATGTCTAGATAATGCTGGTATGTTTCTTCAATGGAGAATGTATATCATTGGAAATAAACCCAAAGTGATCTGGGCCATATTGACAATTGATTGCAGGACCATTGATGAAATATGACTATGGTATTTTATACGCAGTAAAAGTGCATCAAGCCAATAAGATATTATAAGATCATAAGATCTCCCCATTGGTTCTTGGTCACAAAATATCTCCCATCTTCGGACCGTTGGTTGTACAGTATATTATGCTCCACCACAGCATAGTTAATCGGGTCCTTAAAGAAGGTTGGGAATTAGATGTTGGGTAATCTCCATCAAATCACAACATTATTACTATTGACCAAAAGATTGGAGATTCATTTATAGCAAGATTTGCTTATTGATAATTTAATATGTGTGTATACCCAACATCAGGGGGAGAAAGAAGCAGCTGGATCAAGTTTGTTGAAATGCATAATATATATGAATGTTGATCCTCATATAAATTAGCATGAACCTGAAGTTCAAAAGATGATTCATTTGCAGAAAAATTGATATGCAATTGCCAGACACATTTAAATTAAGTGTGACTATATACCAGCTGCAAATGCTCCTGTTTAAGATTGATGTTCCTGAAGAATAATGTAAATATGCAAATGAATCTATAGATTATACTCGGTTCCAAAAGAAAAGAAATTCTCGATAGAGAAAAAGGAGCAAAAGTGATAAGATGGCCCCAGTGAGAAAATAAGACCTCCAGTAGAGGTTTGAATTAAAAGTCCTCCAGAAGAGGTTGATTCTCTGACACAATTGATAAATTTTCAGAAGTAACTCAGGTACCTGAAATAAATGAGTATGATGAGATCTCAATTACAGTGTCAGGAATAAGATGGAACCGACGAGAAATAACCGTCGACGGAATACAATTTTAATTTTTAGCGCTAAATATTAAAAATGAGGATCATGAGCCTACTAATGAAAGTAGGTGTTGTATGATTGGCCAAAATAAAGAGATATAAAGGCTGTGTTAGACTCGCTTATGAAGCGAGAAATTTTTCCGGACCTGTAGTCCGTACACCAGAGGGTGTAAAATTGATTAGTCGTAGAAACGGGTATTTGTGCGGAAAATATAAATAAGATATAAAGCACGGTTGCACAAGGTTTTACCCGAAACACCTGATTTTAATTATGAGGAGATTTACTCCCCTGTGGTGGATGCAATTATGTTAATAAGTCTGGCATCATATGAAAAGAATTTGAAATGCATCTAGTGAATGCTATTACAGCCTATTTATATGGATCCATAAGTCATGATATATACATGAAGATCCCTGAAGGATCCAAGTTGCCTGAAGCAACTAATTCCCGGGAAATTACAAAAATTGAACCGAATTTAAATCATTCTGAGTATGGATAAATTTATATGTTTAGTGATTGGAACTCCAAGAAAAGTTTCCAAATACCGTGCTATTAGACTGGTCATGGAGTACTCTGCCTAAATGCAATATGTATTGCTTGTAACATAAAGCCTGAAGCTTTCGATTTAAGCCTATTGGCAATATATGTATTTGCTCTTATCTTCGGGGAATAACAAATGTGTAATCCTGTAAACCCGAAAGAGAGTATAGTTGATTTTTGCAGATGTAGATTCCTTATTTAGTCCACATAAAGTACAGACGGACATCAGCTACAACTTTACACATGATATTGCTATATTATCGGGCCTACAAAGGCAAGATGAGAAGATAGACGCTCAAATGACAAAATTATGAAGATTATCCTGCCAACTCTGTCCAATTGAAGTTATGATGTAACAAAAATGATCAGACAAAACACACGTCACCAGAAGCAGACAAGGACGGTAGGCATGCAACAACATCAAGCAATCAATGGAGGCCAAAATGAGGGGGAGTAGAATACGCACTGCACTCTTTTTTCCTTCACCAAGTTTTTATCCCATTGGGTTTTTCTTGGTAAGGTTTTTAATGAGGCAGTATCCCCAAAACAAATTCTACCCAACACACAATGACATCCAAGAGGGAGTGTTATAAAACGTGGTGTTTTTAACTGGATGTCATTAACCACCTAACACACCCACCCCTTATATCTCTCCCCATATAATACTGGTGTATGTATGCAATATTATGAATGAAAAATACGGATGAGCAAAAACGAACTCTTCCTCCAGTTTTCTCTTCTTCTTACTCACCCTCTTCATCTATTTTTATCAAACCTTCACATTAAATCTAGTTATTTATAACAAATCTATACATATATTGAGCCTCACAAAATTGTTATCTATTGCAAGTAGCATCAGGTCCACCCTCCACTCCAGGACCATAGAATAGCACAAGTCCTCTAGTCTAAAAATTTCATTTTCAACAACATATATCCTAGTAGGAGCAACTAGGTATTGTAGCACATATCGTATATAGTACACTATAGGCCTTTACTCTTAACTCTATCTTTATTCATTGCCACTTCATAAATCCCCTTCTGGACCAATATGTACTGCTTTTTTTTTTTTCTGCTTTTCCGAACTTAAAAAAGAGATGGTGGGTTTGAATGCTTTGGATATAAGGTGTCAAAGAATTTCTGACTTGGGAAAATTTTTATCAAGGTTTTGACAAAACCAAACGTGCATAGATTCCTTAGCGGGGAATTCCCAATGCCATGTCCCTCCCTTGGATGCTGGCTTCTTTGAGCAGTATCATTTGGTTCCATTTTTTATTGGGGCCTTGCTCTGCTGGTTAAATATTATGGAGTGCATCATGAAATAAGGTTTTAAGCAAATGGGTGTAGGTTATTACATCACATGATCTTGCCTTGGAATAAACACTTCCCCTTTCATTTTATCCTTCAACCCCAGTTGTGGATTTAATTTCCATTCAAGTTCCCCAGCACATGCCTGTATTTTTGGGCGGTGTTGTTGTTGGAGCCTAATTCAAGCTAGCTGTGTGGTCACTCAAAACAAGAAACTAACAAGTACTGTGGCAGTTGAAGTCTGAACTTGAAAACAATTAATTAAGCAACAGAGATTAAATATAAAATATATTGATTTTCTTCCTTTACAGATATTTAATATACTCCATACTCTGAATTGATAATACGACCTGTGTTAAGCTAGAACAAAAACAGTTCTGATGAAATAGTAACACTCTTAAGGACAGAAGTGTCTTCAAATAAGTGAATAAATTTTTCATGATTGAGCGCAACAAGGCTTTGAATTCAGAGACGCATTTGTCTCAAAAGAGATGATGATGCATCTTGTTTACTTTTACTTGAATCACTTATCTCATATAGTAATGATTTTGGCCATATCTATGTGTTCTGCAGAATGAAAAAGTCCAAATAATGAGCATGGCCAAAATAATAAAGAGAAGTTTGATGCGGTTGCATGAAAGAAGCAAGAACTAGTAGTGGTTCAAAGCAGCAAAGCAAAAAAATTTAGAGACCAAGTCTCGAGAAACAAGCTTTCCAGTTTGAGAAGACACACAAGAGGAATCATAAGTAGTGATTTTCAAAAGGATGGCCCGATTTCCGAAAGCAAAACAGCCTATATCGCAGACCATATTGAGGAAAACTATGCAAGAACACATGGAGTATCTGCTTACCACTAATGTACCCAACCCAAGCATCTCAATCAAATAAAGAAAGACCAAAAGATGGACAAAGAACAGAACCCCGAGGTGAATAAGGTGGTGTGGCTGCAGAACTTTAATGTCTCTCCCTTTCGTTAATTTCTTGCTTCTTGCTTGTTTTCAAAGGAAGTATAATACTAGCATTAGAGTAAGGCGAATACCAGCTGTAGTAGATTGAGTTGTAGGTAAGAATCAATTAAGGGTGGGGAGAGACTGAAGAGAGAGAGAGACCCAATGCAAAACCAAGAAGAGTGGTTTGGGATTTGAGGCAAAATTGGCAATGCCGATGTCGAGGCAATCCACAAAGGCCTACAACAACCATTACCCGATGCTGAGGCAAACTTTCGCCACCTCCTCCTACCACCACCACCGCCATCTCATTTTCCTTCTCCTTTCACTTTTATCATTTGCTGCTTCTGCATCCCAAAATGAAGTTAGTACACTCATTTCATGGATTCACAGCTCACCTTCAGCCACTTCAGCTTTCTCTAGTTGGAACCCTTTAGATGCCAACCCTTGTAAATGGTCTTCCATCACTTGTTCTTCCAATAACTTCATCACAGAAATCAATATTATGTCCGTTGAGCTAGCTCTTCCTTTCCCTCCCAATATTTCCTCCCTTCAGTATCTTCAAAAGCTCACCATTTCTGGCGCTAACCTCACAGGAACCATCCCACCTGATATTGGAGACTGCACTCAACTAATAGTCCTCGATGTGAGTTCAAATGCCCTTGTGGGGACTATTCCTTCAAGTATAGGAAAGCTTAAAAATCTCCAAGACTTGGCCCTCAACTCTAACCAGCTTACAGGAGAGATCCCAGCAGAGCTTGGGGATTGCATCAGTCTAAAGAATCTTATTTTATTTGATAACTATTTGAGCGGGAAGATTCCAGCAAAACTTGGCAGATTATCAAACCTGGAGGCCATACGTGCAGGAGGGAACAAGGACATAGAAGGGAAGATCCCTGACGAGCTTGGAGACTGCAAGAATTTGCAAGTTCTGGGTCTAGCTGATACAAAAGTTTCAGGTTCCATTCCGGCTTCGTTGGGCAAGCTAAGCAAGCTTCAGACACTGTCAGTGTATACTACCATGATTTCAGGCGAGATTCCACCAGAGTTAGGTAACTGCACAGAGCTTGTTGAATTGTTCCTGTATGAGAATGATCTATCAGGTTCATTACCGCCGCAGCTTGGTAAGCTTCAGAAGCTGGAGAAGATGTTATTTTGGCAGAACAATCTTGATGGGTCTATTCCTGAGGAGATTGGCAACTGCGTGAGTTTGAGGATTCTTGATCTTTCATTGAATTCTTTCTCCGGAGTCATTCCTCAGTCTTTTGGGAATCTCTCAAATCTTGAAGAGCTTATGCTTAGCAACAACAATATCTCTGGAACGATCCCAGCAGTCCTGTCTAATGCCACGAACCTTATACAATTGCAACTTGATACTAATCAGATATCAGGCTCAATTCCAGTAGAGCTTGGAAAGTTGACGCAGCTACAAGTTTTCTTTGCTTGGCAGAACAAACTTGAAGGAAACATTCCGGGAGAATTGGCCGGTTGCAGAAGCCTTGCAGCTCTGGATTTATCACACAATTCACTAACTGGAAGCATCCCTCCTGGCTTGTTTCAGCTGCAGAACTTAACAAAGCTTCTGTTAATTGATAACGACATTTCTGGATCAATTCCTCCGGAGATTGGTAATTGCAGCTCCCTTATTAGGCTTCGGCTTGTTAGCAATAGAATTACTGGGCAGATTCCAAAAGAAATTGGGTTCCTCGATAACCTCAGTTTCCTTGACTTGTCTGAAAACCGTCTCATTGGGTCTCTGCCAGAAGAAATTGGCAATTGCAATGAGCTGCAGATGCTGAACCTGAGCAACAATACTCTTGGAGGTACTCTACCGAGCTCTTTATCTTCTCTCACAAGACTTGAGGTATTAGATATTTCTATGAATCATTTTGTTGGTCAAATTCCATGGAGTTTTGGTAAATTTACTTCATTGAATAGATTGATCCTTAGCAAGAACTCCCTCTCTGGGCCAATTCCATCCTCCCTGGGGCTTTGCACAAGTCTTCAATTGCTTGATCTTAGCAGCAACACACTTTCTGGAACGATACCAATGGAATTATTCAACATCGAGGGCCTTGATATTGCTTTGAACCTGAGTTGGAATGAATTATCTGGGGTAATTCCACCACAGATTTCTGCATTGAACAAGTTATCTATACTTGATCTTTCCCACAACAAGCTGGAAGGAGACTTGGTGGCACTATCAGGACTCGAAAATCTTGTTTCCTTGAACATCTCTTACAACAATTTCTCAGGCTATCTTCCTGACAGTAAGCTTTTCCGGCAATTATCAACACCAGAATTGGCAGGAAATCAGGGATTGTGTTCCAAAGGTCATGACTGGTGCTTTTTAAGCAATGGTACAGCCACAGGGATGCCAAATACTTCCAGAATCAAGCAGTCACGGAGGCTTAAGCTGGTCATAACATTGCTTATCACTCTCACAGTTGCATTGGCAATTTTGGGCGCTATTGCAATTTTCCGGGCTCGAAGACTAATAGGAGATGACTGTGAATCTGAGATGGGAGGGGATTCATGGCCATGGCAATTCACTCCATTCCAGAAGCTTAACTTTTCAGTTGATCAAGTTGTGAAAAATCTGGTGGAAGCCAATGTAATTGGAAAGGGATGTTCTGGAACCGTGTACCGAGCAGAATTGGAAAACGGAGAAGTCATTGCTGTGAAAAAGCTCTGGCCATCAACTGTCACTGCAGGACATGATTGTGAAAATGACAGGTTAGGAATTAGTGGAGTTCGTGATTCCTTTTCAGCTGAGGTGAAAACCCTTGGTTCTATCCGCCACAAGAATATTGTCAGATTTCTGGGTTGTTGTTGGAATCGGACCACAAGATTGCTTATGTATGACTACATGCCAAATGGGAGTTTAGGTAGTCTTCTTCACGAAAGAAGTGGAGGTTGCTTGGAATGGGATGTCAGATACAGAATTCTGTTGGAGGCGGCACAAGGTCTGGCTTACTTGCACCATGACTGTGTTCCTCCAATTGTTCACAGAGACATCAAGGCCAACAACATTCTCATTGGCCCCGAATTTGAACCCTACATTGCTGATTTCGGGCTTGCCAAGCTTGTTAATGATGGAGATTATGCTCGGTCCTCCGCCACAGTTGCTGGTTCCTATGGTTACATTGCTCCAGGTTAGTTGAAGACTCCTAAGTTCAATGTAGGACTTAGAATAATGCTGTTTAAAACATCAACATTAAAACTATACACTTCTATTATGGTGTCACTTGTGCTTGCTAATGTAGGATGTCCAATCTTTGTCACATGAATTATAACTGTTCTAATGTCAACATCTTGTGCTCCAAGTTTCTCAATACTAAATTGCTAATACTTACTTTTCCTGCAGAGTATGGCTATATGATGAAGATCACAGAAAAGAGTGATGTATATAGCTATGGTGTGGTAATGTTTGAAGTACTTACAGGGAAGCAACCAATTGACCCTACCATACCTGATGGACTACACATTGTGGACTGGGTGAGGCAGAAGAGAGGTGGAATAGAAGTGCTAGATCCCAGCCTTCGAGCTCGGCCGGAACCCGAGATTGAGGAGATGCTGCAGACCTTAGGTGTGGCCTTGCTTTGTGTAAATTCTTCCCCTGATGATAGGCCTACAATGAGAGATGTATCTGCTATGCTCAAGGAAATAAGGCAGGAAAGAGAGGAGTGCATGAAAGTTGGCACACTTCTGCATGGGACTTCAACAAACAATGAACATCAAAATAACAACTCTCCATCTGCCATGATTCAGGACTCCTTTCCTCAAAGCAACAATACCAGCTTCTCAGCATCCACATTATTACACTCATCAACAGCATCCAATGGCAAAACAACATTGAAATAAGCAAATACAAATTTTAATTTTTTTTTTTTTTGCTGGCTTGCTCAATTAGGCAGAGTTCTTTGTTACTTAAGAGGATAAATGGACATCGCTTTCTATCCTAGTTCAGTTTCTCTTTATCTCTAGCTTTTCTGTGTCACACTCTTCATTCTTGAAGCTGTGAATTTACCGAGTGCTACGGCGTCATTGAGACTTGAGACGTTAGTAGGCCAGCCTAGTTGTAACCTATACATTCTGATTAAGCCCGCAGATCACCAGCGGGGCCCAACTTGGAACACCACGTCCACAAGTACTGGTGGCCCCACTGTTTAAATTTGTTTTTTTAATTTTTAGTGAAGTAATTAAGGAAACAAGCCGCGACTTGGAATGCAAAGTTTATGCAATTCCATTTACTATTTGGCTTACAAATATGATATTCCACAAACTATTTAGACGACCTGTGTTTGCGAGAAAAAAGAAAGAAAGAAAGAAAAGTTAGACTACCCGTGTTACACACGGTTATGTATGGCAAAATTGTTAGTCTAAGAACTAAGGATGTGTTTGTTTCATCGGACAGGGACGGGTGCATTGGCAAGGATGGATGCACGGTGTAGTCACTGTAGGCAGGTGATTACACTGGCATCCATAAAAAAAAATATTTTCCTTATTACTTTTTATCCCAAAAATTTAATTACCTTATTTTGTCTACACTCATTTTCATTAAAAGCATTATCCTGCTAACTAACTACGGGATCCCATAAGATTCGGTTAACTTATTTGACCTATCAATAAAATTTGAAATACTTATTAGTCCTTGTTTTTAAATAGTAAGGCCTTTTATTATTAGAAATAAAAATCTAATAAACGGCCTTTCAGCTCAACAATTCTCCTTTTTTATTTTTTTCTATTCTAAATTTTAAATTTTCATTGAATATTTAGGTTTATTTAGGTTCTTCGTGATGGTTATTGTAACAGCTCGGGTTAAAATTTGTATTTTTACCGGGACTGTAAAAGTCGTTATACAGTGATTTACCTTTGAATTTAATCTTGGGTAATTAATTCAAGGTAAATCAGGCATCGTTTTTCGAAATCGAGGTTTTTCCCGCTCTCGTGATTTTTTCGTGGATTTTACGGACCAAAGTTGGTATTTTTTTGGGTCCCAGAATCCTCAGAAAAATCACACCGGAAAATAACTAAGGGGGATATACAGTTATTTTCTGGTCCGGTTTGGACACGCCTGCATTATTGAGGCAATAATGCAGGCGGCGCCTTTTCTTTTTCTTCCTGTGTCACCCGTGATTTTCTGCATCGCCTAACTCCCGTTTCTTTTCTTCTTCTTCCCTACTTCCAGTGCACACACAGCCTTCACCTTCATCTTTTCCTCTCCAAAACCCACTTCCAGTAACCATCCTTCCCCTGCAAACCACAAACCCAGTACAATAAGCACCTGTAAAAAAAAAAAAATGCAACAAACACACACTAGCCCCCCCCCCCCCCCAACGCCGTCGTTTTGGGATACCCAACACCCCCACACCTTCACTTCCTCTTCCCTCTTCTCCTCCCCGTGAACCGACACCACCGACCGAGCCTCCAAACTGCCGCACCAGCCGCCACCATCTCTCGCTCCTTTCCTCTCCCTGCTGCCACCGCGCCGCCACCCTGCTCTGCTTGCAACCGCCGCCAGACGAGACAAGCTCGGCTCCACCGGAAGTCGAACAACTCGCCATCGCCAAGAGCAGCAAATCGAGGAGCAAAGCACGAACTTCGATCGTGCACTAGAGGCCGACCTCTCATTCTTTCTCCACGGCAAGCGTCGACCCCGTGACCGGTGCTTTCTCACTCGTCGCTGCAGGACGTACGCCGCCGCTTCACTTTCCTCCCCACGCACGACGGCCCACAACCGGCGACGACTGGGTAGCACGCCTGCAGCCGCCGCCTCACGCCTCCCTTCGCCTCCACCTCACCGTCCCCTGCTCGCGTCGCTCCGCCAGCCGTGCTACACCGCCACTCGTCGCGCCACCCGCCCTAGGTGAGTACGGGTTGAAGACGACCCGTTTGAGGAGGGTCGACCCGACTGCACCACGGGTCAGACTATGGGGTTGGGTCAAGTGCTGGGCCAGGCTGGGGTTGGGCCTGTGCTTGGATCTGACCATGCTTCTGGGCTGACCTTTTGGCTTGGTTCTGGGTTGGCCCAGATTATTATGGGTTGGCCCAGTCAGTAAAACAAAAGGGATAATATATATGGCTTATATAAATTATATTTTCTGGAAAATAATAATAATAATAGTATGTATGATTATAAAAACTATATGATTATATTTTTCTAGGAAGAAAATAAATATATGGATGTACGATGGAAAATATTTTTCTTAGAGAAATAATAAAACAAATATGATTATATTTTTTGGAAAAATTATATTACGATAAATAATTTTTAGAAAAAAAATATATACATATGATTCTTATGAAAATTATTTTGAGAAAAATACATATAGTAATAATTATCTTTGTGAAAATATTTGTGGAAAGTATATATGATAATTATTTTTATGAAAATATTTTGGAAAGAGTTTTAATTAAAGTATTAAATACCAAGGTAATAATCGGATATACGTACGATATATTATTTTCGGAAAGGATTTAAAAACGATTAAAGATAATCTTATAAAATATAACCGGGACGTATAACCGAGGAGGATGATGTTTAATTTACAGTTCCTAGCATGTCATGGCATACGATTATGTGCATCTTATGTGTGCATTCGCTATTTGTTATATAGGAGCTGGTATCGAGCAGAATTCCGAGGAACTGGCTTTGGAACCTGTTGAGATTCCATAATTGATAATCGGCTAAGGTGAGGATAAGTAAATATTTATATACTGCCCGTGATATCAAGTTGCTGTTTGTTTACTATGTGTGATATATGCTAGAATAATTCTTTGTGGCTGTGAATGGCTTGTTGTGTGATGAATTAAATTGATGTTTGTTGCCGTTGATGATGTTGAAAATATTGCTACTGTTGATGTTACTGATGATATTAGAATTGTTGGTATAAGTAAGTCTATTATTGTTGTCGTTGACTGTGAGGATTATGTGAGTTGAGTACTGGGGGTACTGGTATGAGATAACAGTTTGGGATAAGTTTGTATTATCCAGACGAGCGGAGAGGCTGTGAGCCTACTCGGGATAATGAGATAATGGTCGGATAATAGAATCATAGTAACTAGTTGAGGGAGGAGAAAAAAATAAAACTGAAAACACTTAGACATCTAGTAAGTCACAGTTAAATGTTGGAACAGCCAGATGGTAGTCTTCTATTTTATGGTGCTGGGGGAGAGTGTGCTTGGGGTTTGCTCCCTGTCTGTACCAATTATTATTTTAGGCGCTTGGGGAGAGTGTGCTTGGGGTCTGCTCCCTGTCTGTGCCAGTTATACATGGAGGTACCAGGGCGAGGTCCACGGGCTAGCTAGCTTGACTACCAGGCGACGGCCACCATTTAACTAGTGATAGGGGCCCTGACAATAAAAATTGGAATAGCGTGTCTAGAATCACAAGTGTGTTATTTAAGGTTCGTGAGAACCTTAGTTAAATGTTGGTGATGTGACTTGGAAATTAACGGTTGCTTGTATATGTATATTTGCTTATAGATTTTACCCGTGAGCACTTCGGACTCACC
Source organism: Turnera subulata (assembly GCA_028386065.3). NCBI lineage: Eukaryota > Viridiplantae > Streptophyta > Magnoliopsida > Malpighiales > Passifloraceae > Turnera > Turnera subulata. Next base: position 57,014 of record JAKUCV010006596.1, on the reverse strand, counting down.
CCTCACCTGCGGGCTTTCATCCCGTAGGTTGAGTTATTTGTGGTTCAGGTATGATGCATTCCAGACAGGCTGCGGCGTTATCTCTCGGACAGGACCCGGATCCATATGTTGCATCATGTGTCGCATACAATGTCTTTGTGAGTTATTAAGTCTTCCACTGTGCTGTTTATTGCTATTGTTGGGCCATTGGGCCGGTTGTACTATTGTTGATGTTTCCGGGGTTCGGGTGACTTGTTCATGATGTTGGGCTGTTGGGCCAGATGTACTTTTATTATCTGCTGTTAAGCCGGTTTTCTGTTGTATACACTGTATGCTGGGCTTTGTTTGGTCGGGTCGTTACAATTCCGGCACGTGTTTACTATGTATGGTAAATACGGGTCGGGGAGTTTCAGTTATAACCACTAATACATAAATTTGCAAATTACTCAATTTTAATTTTCAATATTTGTTCAGATAAATTGATTAAGATGGGAATAAATTTTTAATCTCTTGCCAAATTGATCTGATCGTGGTTAGAAGTTAATGGTTAAATAGAACTCATCTTGGGCACTGATTTAATTTTCTTTCAAGTTGACATTTATAATTTTTGATGGTTTAGTTAATATGCACCAAAAATTTCTAAATATCACCCTAATAATAAAAAATTGTAATTCGATGGGCTATAAATTAATAAATAATTATGTAATTACATTACATATCTCAAAATTTATTTGATTGCATTGAAAATAAATAAATTATTCATCATTTTCAAAATATGAGAATACATAAAAAGCAATTGTAGTATTTAATTAATTTTAATACTCTCTCTCTCTCTTCCAAAATATAAGTTGGTTCCAAATTTTTTGTTTTGTTTCAAATTATTAGAGGCTTTAAAATTCCCATGGGTCACTTATTGTTTAATTTTCCAATATAACCCATCACTAAATTGTTAGGTAGGAAAAATATTGTAATTAAAAATTTTATATAAGGATATTTTGGCCCATTATTATTATGATTCTTATTATCGAGATTAATATTAATTACATTTTAAAGGTTGTGCAAAAATCTTAAATATTATGGAAGAGAGAGTGTATTTTACAATGTAATTCTTATATATATGGGTTAGAATGATTTTTTATTGTTTAAATTTTTGCATACACTGGAAAATATTCTTGGATCTGTCCCTGTGCATTGGGGCAGTGTCCCAAAGGGTGGATGTTTGGATTGACACATTGTTCACGTGGGACGCCCGTCTTTTTTATTTGGGACAAAATCAATTTTTTTCGTCCCCTCGAAAATGCGTGGATAGAGTCCCGTCCCAAGGACAACACTGTTCTCGTCCTGAAATTGCCCCCCTCAAAATTTTGAAATGTCAAAAAAAATCAAGAATATAAAAACATAAAAAATACTCAAAAATCATTCATTCCTCTCTCTCTCTCTCCTTCCCAATTCCTCTCTTCATCCTCGTTCTTTTCTCTTCTCCACTTCTTCTCCTTTCTTTTTTTTCTTTTTCTTTCTGCTTCTCCCTCTCCTTTCCTCCTCCATATTGTTTTCTTTGACATCTATAGATTTGTTTATAGTGGCGGCACAATAACAAAGGAAGAGAAGGAAAGCGGAGGGAGGAGGAGAGGAGGAAGAGAGGAGAGGGCGGGGGAGGAGGAGAGGAGGAGGCGAATGGGAAGTGTTGTGGCTATGGATCAATGGTTTTCAGCAAGTCCTGTTGTTGGTAGTGACGAGTTTTTGCAGGTATGGTTATGGTTGCCGGATTTTAGTGGAGCTGTTGTGTGGATTGCGGTGTAAACGAAGACATTGATTTGCAGTTTTTGTTTCCTTTGCAGAAGAATTGATTGGGATTTTGATTAATTGAATTTTTATCTTAGATTTTTAGGGGTTGATAAGGGGAAAAGATGAGGAGGGAGGAGGAAGGTGCTGAAGTGGCACTGTGCACACAGAGAGAAAGAAGAGAATAGGAAAGAGGAGAAGTTGGAGAAGAAGACAGAGAGAAGGAAAAAAAAAAAATTCAAAGCTATGTAGGAAGGAAAAAGAAATTAAAAACATATATACTCTTTTCCCAAAAAGAAGATTGAGTGGTTGTTTCCTTTTCACAGCCATAGCCATAGTTGTTCTTTGTTTAAACAAGGGTTGCTATCATTAGTCGCGGTAGGCCGGGAGGGCCAAGGGGGGCCACGGCCTCCCTTGACTTTTTGAAATTTTTTTCTTACTAAGGGTATTTTTGTAATTTTGTAATTATATGATTAAATATATATCTTATTATTTTAATAAACCTTTACAGTGACTAGGTCTTTTTCCAACATTTAGAAATAGATGGGTTGCCGGTGTAAATCTGATGATGATTAAGTTTGAGATTAATAGCTAATTAAACTAGGTTACTCTAATTAAATGATCAAAATGCAAATTGAATAAGGCTATTCTATTAAGTGATCATAATAATGCTAATTCGGTTAGTTTGCTACTTAAGTTTTGATTATGACAAACCCATTACTCTATATTTGTGAATTAACAAATCTTTTCAGCCTTTGAATCCGTGATCTGAAAGCATGGAAGAATGGAGTAAGTGGGATTGGGGATTGGAGTAAGTGGGATTAGAGAGTGTGGTTAGTGGACATGAAATGTCACTATCACCAAATTATTTTATACTACTAATGCCTTTACAACTCAATCTCTCTAAGCCAAACAATCCTAGGACTCTACAAACTTTGCAGCCTGACTATCCTGATTAAAGACATCACAACGGATCCCTAAACAAGATGGAATCAACCTTTTGGGTCCAACCTAGGACTTGGCTAAACATAGGCAGACCTGTCAGATGAATGGCATGATTCAGATCAAAGCGTGAAAGCAAACACAGGGAGATTTGAACGTTGCCACTCTGGTCTCAGTCAAAATGAAACAGCTGTCTGCTGAGAGTGACACATAACGGTTTGAATTTCTTAGAAAGGCCTATACCATTGTGTCTCTATAAAAGGATGAAGACTCCATGAAGAAAATTAGAGCTGTATATTGAAATCCTGAGTCTAAGCAAAAGAGTTAGCCATTTACAACAGTTCTCAAAAGAAGCTAAAGTGTGAGAAAGAGTCTTATGAGTGTGTAAATCTTGTAAGGCTATCTTTGGAAAGCAAAGCCAATTGTACTTAGTGATAGTTTCTATTTTTACAGTGTTTGTGTAAGTTCAAAGCTAGGGTAAGCTTTGTGGTGAGTGTTTAGGTTTAAGTTGAGCCTAGTGAAAAACTTGCACTAAGGTTTTTGGTTGAACCCGTAAAAGCCATAATAGTGAGAGTTAGAAAATCTCAAAGGAGGATCCTTGAGTAGTGGAGGTAGTCCTGTGTGGCGAACCACTATAAATTGTATGTCAAATTATCTCTAACCCGTTCTCTTTGATTTCTAACTAGTTTGGCATTAAGGGTTCTTAAGCATAAATTTTTGATACAAACACGCTTTGGCATTAGTGACGCCAAAGTAGGTTTTAATCCGAAAGCTAATTCCCCCCCCCCCCCCCCCCCCTCTTAGCAACATTGAGCCAACAATTGGTAGCGGAGCAAGGAATCTCCATTTGTGGATTAACATCTAGGAGAAAAGATCATGGCATTTGAGGGGAACAACATCAACAATGCACCCTTCTTTAATGGTCTCAACTTTGATCATTGGAAGTTTCATGAAGACTTTCCTTGAAGGAAAGGATCTTGAGATGTGGGAAGCTGTGAATTCACCATACTCATGTCCAACCAAAGAGATGAAGACCTGGAGTGATGCTGAAATGAAGAAAGCAAAGCTTGATGCCCAAGCAAAGAATGCTCTCCTTTGTGGCATCAGTCAAGCCGAATTCGAAAGAGTTAGATCATGTGAATCAGCACATGAAATTTGGAGCACTCTATGCATTGCATATGAAGGAACCAACCAAGTCAAAGAATCAAAGATGAATCGACTGATGAGAGAGTTCGAGCTATTCCAAATGTTGCCTGATGAAACAATACAGGAACTTGACACAAGGTTCACCATCTTGTGTAATAACTTGGCTTGTCTCGGCAAGACCACCACAAACAAAGAGAAGGTAACAAAAATTCTTCGATCTCTTCCTTCTAAATGGTAACCTAAGGTTACTGCAATTGAGGAAGCCAAGGACATGAACACTCTCACTTAAAATGACCTAATGGGGAGCCTCATTGTTCATGGGTCAAAATTTGAAGAGAAACCAAAGAAAAAGAAGGATTTGGCTCTCAAGTCTTCACATGAGAGTGACTCAGAAAGCGATCCAGATGTTGCTTTAATTACAAAAAGATTCGTCAAGTTTCTGAAAAAGAAAAATTTGAAGGGAAGAAACTTTAGAAGAGTAAAAATTGATGAATCAAAGAAAGAGCAACCTTTGTGCTATGGTTGTAATCAACCCAGGCACATCAAAGCCGAATGTCCCAATATGCAGAAATCCAAGTTTGTCACCTTCAAAAACAAAGGAAAGAGGGCAATGGCCACATGGGATGATCTTGATTCAGATGATGAATCGGATGAAGAGGAATCGACAAATCTTTGCCTTATGGTACAAGAAGAAAAGGAGGTAAACCATTCTAACTCATCTAGTTTTTCTTTTGATGAATTACATGATGCATATGATGAGTTATATGAAAGCTTTATAGCCATGGCTAAGGCAAACAAAGCATTAAAAAGGAAGGTAAAATCATTAGAATCTGAAAAGAAAGAGTGTATGATCAAAAGGAAATGGCTAAAAATCTGACTCTATACAACAATGGCTTTGAAGACGCCAAAGCGTATAGAGAAACTCTTGCTAAGTCACAAAAGATTCTTGAGCAAAAACTTGATACATGTAAAGAAGAAAATACAAAACTTGCACATGAAAATATAAATCTGAAATAGACTGTGGAATCTCTGAAAAGTATTCTTGAAAAGTTTGATCATGGTAGTAAAGGTCTAGATATGATTCTAAGTCAACAAAGGCACACATTACAAAAGGTTGGACTAGGAGCTACACATCATGTGTTTGAAAAATAAGAAAGACCGAAATCCTTTTCAAAAATTTGGAGGACTAAAAAGCATCATGCAACTAATTTTATTAGTCTCGCATCTAATCATCATATCACTTGCCATTATTGAAGAGGAGTGGACACAAGATAAAAAATTGAATTTTTAGAAGAAGCATTGTCCTATAAAATTCATATGGGTACCCAAAGGTACCAAAACTAATTTGTAAGGACCCAAGCATGTCTGGGTACCTGAAACTTGACATTGTAACAGGTCAATTGGGATGAGTGGGTACTTGACAGTGGGTGCTCAAGACATATGACGAGTGATATGTCCAAATTCTCATCCCTGAATCCGAGAAGTAAAGGCTCTGTTACGTTTGGTGACAAATCAAAAGGAAAGGTACTTGGTATAGGAAATGTCGGTAAGGATCCAACCATTGAACATGTGTTGTTAGTTCAAAATCTAAAATTCAATTTACTTAGCATAAGTCAGTTGTGTGACCGTGGATGCAAAGTGATTTTTTAATCTAACAAATGCTTGGTAACTAGCAATGATGATAATCAAACTTTGTTTGTTGGAAAAAGACAAGGAAACTTGTACTCCATTAATATGATTGATGTCACTAATCTGGAAACCAAGTGTCTTAATGTTAGAACAGAGACACCAAAACTTTGGCTTAGAAGATTGGGGCATGCACATCATGAACTTATTGTAAATCTTCAAAAGAAGGAGCTTGTGAGGGGACTACCTATGCTAAAGTTTGAAAAGGAGAAGGTATGTCATTCGTGCCAAATCGGAAAATAATTCAAAACCTCCTTCAAACCTAAAAAGTGCATCTCTACTACTAAACCACTTGAGCTACTACACCTTGATATCTTTGGACCTATTAAAGTGGTAAGTCTTGGAGGTAAGTGCTATACTTTTGTTATTGTTGATGACTACTCTCGTTTCACTTGGGTCATCTTTCTCTCACAAAAGGACCATGCACTTTATGAATTTGCTTCTCTAATAAGAAAACTCCAAAATGAAAAAGGTTATAAACTAACCAAAATTAGGAGTGATCATGGTGGTGAATTTGATAACCTTATCTTTAATCATTTTTGTGATGAACATGGCATTGAGCATACATTCTCGGCTCCTAGAACTCCCCAACAAAATGAGGTAGTAGAGAAGAAGAACCGAACTCTACAAGAAATGGCTAGGACAATGTTGAATGAACATTCTATGCCAACTTACTTTTGGGCTGAAGCAGTAAACACTGCTTGCTACATTCTAAATCGTGTAACAATTAGGTCACAACTTGAGAAAACACCATATGAGCTTTAGCATGATAGAAAACCAAACATAAGCTACTTTAAAGTTTTTGGGTCAAAGTGCTTTATACTAAATACCAAGGACTCATTAGGAAAGTTTGATGCAAAATCTGATGATGGTGTATTTCTTGGATACTCAACTAGGAGTAAAGCATATAGGGTCTACAATAAATGAACTCTTATTGTTGAGGAATCAATACATGCTGTATTTGATGAATTTGAGCAAACTAAAAATGTTGTTGATGTTGAGAATGTGGTTAGCTAGAACCAACAATCAGGAGATATCCTTGTTGAAGTGGGTGAAAAATCTACTAAGGTTGAAAAGGAAGTGGAATTGCCAACTGCTAACGAGACTCAAAATGAAGCCCACTCACATTCTACACAATCTGTAGTTCATGCCACTTCGGCACTAAAGGTGCCAAAAGGGCTTTCAACCAGTGATATTATTGGTGATCCATCTAAAGGTGTAACCACAAGATCTTCCTTGCACAATCTAAACTCCCATCAGGCTTTTCTATCACAAATCGAGCCCAAAAACATCAATGATGCTATTAATGATGAGAATTGGGTGATGGATATGCAAGAAGAACTCAAACAATTTGAGAAAAGTGATGTTTGGGAATTAGTTCCTAGACCCATCAATTATCCAATAATTGGAACTCAATGGGTGTTTAGGAACAAATTGGATGAGGCTGGAAATATGACAAGAAACAAGACAAGGCTTGTGGCATAAGGCTATAATCAAGAAGAAGGAATTGACTTTGATGAGACCTTTGCCCCCGTAGCTCGCCTTGAGTCCATTCGGATGCTACTTGATTTTGCATCCTATAAATCCTTCAAAATTTATCAAATGGATGTGAAGAATGCATTCCTAAATGGAGTCATTATGGAAGAGGTGTATGTTGAACAACCTCCCGGCTTTGAAGACTATGAACATCCTAGGCATGTGTACAAAGTCAAGAAAGCACTATATGGTCTCAAGCAAGCTCCAAGGGCATGGTATGACAGGTTAAGTTCATTTTTTCTCTCACAAAACTTCACTAGAGGTAAAGTTGATTCCACACTCTTTGTGAAGCATCAAAAGAATGATCTAATTATTGTGCAAATTTAAGTTGATGATATATTGTTTGGTGCTACTAATGATGGCTTATGTCAAGATTTTGAGAAACTAATGCATAGTGAATTTGAGATGAGCATGATGGGGGAATTAAACTTCTTTCTTGGATTCCAAATCAAACAATATGATGATGGCAACTTCATTGGCCAAACCAAGTATACAAAGGAGCTTCTCAAATGGTTTGGTATGACAGACGCCAAAGTGAGCCCAACTCCTATGAGCACAACAACCAAACTTGATAAAGATGAATCCGGAAAAGATGTGGACATTAAGAAATATAGAGGTATGATTGGAAGTCTCCTCTTTCTTACTGCATCTAGACCCGATATTATATTTAGTGTGTGCTTGTGTGCTCGCTTTCAAACATGTCCTAAAGAATCTCATTTGAGGGCTATTAAAAGAATCTTTAAGTACCTAAATGGAACTTCCTCTTTAGGGCTTTGGTATCCCAAGGTTGAATCTTTCAATTTAATTGGATACTCTGATGCTGATTTTGATGGATGCATGGAAAAGTACTAGTGGAACATGTCAATTTTTAGGAAATTCATTAGTTTTTTGGTCAAGTAAGAAACAAAATTCCGTTGCTACATCAACAACTGAAGCTAAGTATGTAGCTGCAGGATCATGTTGTGCACAACTTCTTTGGATGAAACAAACCCTACTTGACTATGGTTTAAAATTTCAAGCCATACCTATTTTATGTGATAGCTCTAGTGCCATAAATTTAACTAAGTACCCTATTCAACTCACAAGAACTAAACATATAGAAATTAGACATCATTTTATTAGGAACCATATGCTTAAGAAAGATATAACACTTGATTTTGTCACAACCGAGAGGCAGCTTGCAGATATATTCACAAAGCCTCTAAAAGAGGAGCAATTTGCAAAGATTAGGCTTGAACTTGGTATGTGCAACGCTCCCTGAAAATTCTGATGTTTCCAGGTACTATCTCTCCTCTTCTATGTGCATAAATCATACATTCAAAATCACAGACTACACCTAGAAAAATCGAGCTATGATGATCTATAATCTAAGGGCTAGAGGTAGAGTTATCACGGGTGAAAGAAAAGAGGAAGGAATCTGGACGTTTTGGTATGATCATAAACAATGTTCAAGACATCTATGGAAAGTTGAGCACGCCGCTGACAGGGCAAGTGGGCTGAAAATCCGGCTACAGTGCTTTTCTTGGTTGCAGTGAGATCTGTCTAAAAAGGGTGGTTATTATCCATTGGGTATAGACGTTACGTACTACTTGTAAGTTTCCCTAAGCTATATGACATTCATATAGAAGCACAAAGATGCAGCGGAAGACAAGGGAAACAACCAAGAACACATGTGAAGCTAGTAAACCGTATAACAAAAATTTGCGTACCTGTAAGATTAGGGTCTTTCACCTAATAATTGTGTAGAATCAGTAAGAGCAAGAAGAAGCCCTGCTCCTCTACAGTATCCACACGAATCGTGATCGGCTTCGAGTCGTCACACGAATCAAGCCTCGAGCACTCCCACTTGATGTGCTAGCAACAAGGTAGGAGCTAGTGTGTGTTTGGGGTGTTTTGGAATGCTAATGCTCTTGCTTCTTTCACAAAGAAGAAGAACTCAAAGGAGGTGTTTTTCAGAGAGTTTTTGGGGCTGCCAAAAACGTGGTGAAGGGGCTGAGAAATAAGCTAGAGTCATCAGCTCACAATGCCTATTCCCACACATCCATAATGCCCATACACAACCATGTGTATGCCAACTCATAAAGGCAAAACAAAGTGGCCAACATAGCCAACATGTCTCCACTAACACTTAGTGGGAATATTCATCACATGGCTGCATTAAAGACTCTACTAATCTGATGCTTAGTGAATCAAACCATCCCAAAAACGACCCTAGTCAAACCACGGTCCAACCGTACCCGGTCCAACCATGGTCCAACCACGGTTCAACCATCTGCTCGAATCATCGGTTCTATGTGTGTGACCCTGTAGGCACTTGTAACATCCGGCAATGATTGTAAAATCTCATTTTACAATCATAAACAAAGAGCGGCGTCTAGCAACACATCATTGCTACCCGAACGACAAGATCAGAACTGATTCACTATGCCTCGGAATATGTCATCGTCCTATCGTCCCATTATCAAGATTAGACCGAGACATGGAAACGTCAATCTCGTATATGTCTAATCTCGGTTTCTTGATCCTCGAGTTAACTGTATAAAACGGATACCCGTGATATCATCATATCACCCTATCCGAGCATGGCCATGCATTTAACAGTTCAACTCTATCAAGAAACCTACTCGATAATATACCCGTTATATAGGTCGGACGAATCCCCTCTTGATCAATCAAAACCCACTACATACTCGTCATATACCCGACGATTACCCTTATGTCCACCCAGTTACGGATGACTAGGAATAACATCAAAGTACATGATTCATATGTTGGATACCTTGATGATCTCAGGTCGGAGGACAATACATCTATAAGAAACGCTATCGACATACATATAACGTTCCATGTAGCGTTCTTATGTGGGTCGGTCCGGTCAACAAGATCCCCATCTTGTACCCGTATGTAGAATTCGTAACTCATACAATCCTCAACATACGCTAGTCTTATTTTATTATTACAACCCAACCATAATAATAAACGACTAGGGACTTTTAAGAATATACATATCAAATACATATACACTAGGGTTATATATATGTGCAAGCGATTATCTCATAATCATATATATAGGCATAACCTCAAATATGTATACATGAATACAATCATCCATAGATTGGCTTTTGGGCATATTACTAACAATCTCCCACTTGCACTAAAGCCAATCATACATGTATCTAATACCTATGGATGCGCAATGACCATCATGCTTCTGCTGCGTGAGGGGCTTAGTCAACGGGTCTGCTACATTGTTCTCAGTAGGAACTCTGCACAGCCTGACATCGCCTCTATCTATGATCTCTCGAATCAGATGATAGCGTCGGAGAATGTGTTTGGATCTCTGGTGGTATCTAGGCTCTTGAGCTTGTGCGATTGTTCCATTGTTGTCACAATAGAGCTCAATCGGACTCTCAATACTAGGAACCACCCCAAGTTCAGTTACGAACTTCTTGATCCAAACAGCCTCTTTCGCCGCATCTGAGGCAGCAATGTACTCTGCCTCGGTTGTAGAATCTGCAACTGTTTCTTGCTTAGAACTCTTCCAGCTTACAGCACCACCTCCAAGACAAAACACATATCCAGATTGCGATCTGAAATCATCCCTATCGGTTTGGAAGCTAGCATCGGTGTAACCCTTTACAACGAGCTCATCAACGCTTCCGTAAACCAGGAATGCATCCTTAGTCCTTCTCAAGTACTTAAGGATATTCTTAACCGCCACCCAGTGACTCTCACCGGGATCAGATTGGTACCTGCTCGTGACACTCAGAGCATAAGCGACATCAGGTCGAGTACATAACATGGCGTACATAATAGATCCTATTGCCGAAGCATAAGGGATCTGTCTCATCCGCTCTCTCTCACTTGATGTACTAGGACATTGACTCTTCGAGAGAGAGACGCCATGTGACATGGGTAAGAATCCCTTCTTGGAATTCTCCATGCTAAACCTCTTTAGCACTTTGTCAATATACGTACTCTGACTTAGCCCGAGAAGCCTTTTGGATCTATCTCTATAGATCTTTATGCCCAACACATAGGCAGCTTCTCCTAAGTCCTTCATTGAGAAATTCTTTCCTAACCAGGCCTTAACAGACTGTAGTGTCGGAATATCATTCCCAATGAGCAAGATGTCGTCAACATATAACAACAAGAAAACTACTGTGCTCCCACTAACCTTCTTGTAAACACATGGTTCATCTTCATTTTTGATGAAACCAAACTCCTTGAAGCTTGCTTAAGTCCATAAATGGACCTTTGCAACTTGCATACCATATTGGCATTATTTGGATCGACAAAACCCTCAGGCTGTGTCATGTACACATCCTCTAAGAGATTTCCGTTAAGGAAAGCGGTTTTGACATCCATTTGCCATATCTCATAATCATGATATGCAGCTATAGCCAACAGAATCCGGATGGATTTAACCATAGCAACCGGTGAGAAGGTTTCATCATAGTCAATACCATGAACTTGTTTGAAACCTTTCGCCACCAATCGCCCTTTATAGGTAATCACATTACCATCCATGTCGGTCTTTCTCTTAAAGACCCATTTACACCCTATGGGTTTTACCCCTTCGGGTAGTTCGACCAAGGTCCATACCTTGTTCTCATACATGGATTCCATTTCCGAATTCATGGCTTCTAGCCACTTCTGGGAGTCCGAACCCGTAACGGCCTGCTGATAGGTAGTGGGCTCATCCTCATCTATGAGCATCACATCACCGGTATGAGTCACGAGAAATCCATATCTCTCGGGCTCATGTCGAATCCTATCCAACCTACGTGGTCCATGTGTTACAGGAACAGGATTCTCATCCACAACAATTTGTGGTTCCTGTCCTTGTTCCATCTTAGTCTCTAGATCTCGAACTTCTTCGAGTTCTAGTTCCCTCCCACTGATTCCTCTAGAAATAAACTCCTTTTCTAGAAAAATCGCAGTCCGAGCAACAAACACTTTGTTGTCGGTGGGAGTATAGAAGTAATAGCCTTTGGTTTCCTTAGGGTAACCAACAAATAGGCACTTTTCGGATTTAGGGCCGAGCTTATCCGAAGCTTCACGTCTTACGTAAGCCTCACAGCCCCAAATCCTCATAAAAGACAAACTGGGACGCTTCCCGGTCCATATCTCATATGGTGTCTTCTCGACCGATTTAGATGGAACATTGTTTAGTGTATAAGCAGCAGTCAACAAAGCATGTCCCCAAAAGGATAAAGGAAGGTTAGCTTGACTCATTATTGAACGAACCATGTCCAACAAGGTTCTGTTCCTCCTTTCGGATACACCATTCCATTGTGGTGTACCCGGTGGAGTAAGCTGTGATACTATACCACAACCCTTTAGATGATCAAGAAATTCTTGGCTCAAGTATTCACCACCTCGATCTGATCGAAGCATCTTAATACTTTTACCGAGTTGATTTTGTACTTCATTCTTGAATTCTTTGAACTTTTCAGAGGATTCGGATTTGTGTCTCATTAGATACACATATCCATATCTACTGAAATCATCAGTAAATGTAATGAAGTACTGAAAACCGCCCCTAGCTTGTGTCGACATTGGTCCGCATACATCGGTATGTATGAGACCTAGCAAGTCCGAAGCCCTTTCACCTTTACCGGTAAAAGGAGCCTTCGTCATTTTGCCTAACAAACA
>JAKUCV010006596.1:0-41139 GCA_028386065.3 Turnera subulata | reverse complement strand
TATGTTGGATACCTTGATGATCTCAGGTCGGAGGACAATACATCTGTAAGACACGCTATCGACATACATAAAACGTTCCATGTAGCGTTCTTATGTGGGTCGGTCCGGTCAACAAAATCCCCATCTTGTGCCCGTATGTAGAATTCGTAACTCATACAATCCTCAACATACGCTAGTCTTATTTTATTATTACAACCCAACCATAATAATAAACGACTAGGGGCTTTTAAGAATATACATATCAAATACATATACACTAGGGTTATATATATGTGCAAGCGATTATCTCATAATCATATATATCGGTATAACCTCAAATATGTATACATGAACACAATCATCCATAGATTGGCTTTTTGGGCATATTACTAACACTACTCCCTATTAAATCACACTTCATTACTCGGTGGTTACATGATCTACTCGAATCCACTACTTAAAGTCCTTACCTCTTTCAAACTTCCTCACACCCTAAGCACTCGCCATAATTCCCTATCTTCTCTCCTACTCCTTTATTTCTTCAGTTATCAAAAATGGGAAGATCTAAATCACTTCAAAAACCCTCCGAGATACCTACTGACCCATCTCCTGCTCGAGCCACATCCAAAACCTCCACCACTCTAGTCACTAGACAAAACCCTCCTCCATCAACTCCTTCAGATAGACCTCAAGCCACACTACCCAGACCGCCTAAGAAACGCAAACAAACCTCACCAAAGATGACCTCCACTCCACAAAATCCACCGGACCAGATTTCTGACTAAGAGGCCTTACAAGCTCTTGACAACATTACCGCCTCTGCTCACCAATTCATGACACAAATCCACATTCCTCCACACATCACAGATCCTGTTAAGCAAATAAAGTTTATTGCTCTGAAGAGGAGAGCCCTAATTGACCATTTTTGTGAAGAAGCTTGACCATGAAAAGCAAGCCAAAGTCTGTGAGCTTGTCCAAAACCAACACACACTTATTGAGCCAAAACCTATCGATGCCTCCCAAAATCCACCTCCTGAAAATCAAACCGATGATCCCAAAAATTCCTCTGAGAAGACTCACACTGATGATGAGACTCCTCTTGCACAAAAATACCCAGCGAAGAAAGCCAAAACCACCACTGGCCAACCAAAGAAGGCTTCTAGACCTCAGAAGCTTTTGGCATCTGCGATGCCAAAGCACGCTCTAAGGGCAAGCACCACTGTCCAGGGGATAATTGCACCGGAGGTCCTACAACATTTTTCAAAAACTCATTTGAGTCCTAAAATTGAAAAACGACTCATTCAAGTCCTATAACAATTAAAAAGAACACCAATTGAGTCTCCGTCCATGATTCCGTTAAATTTTCTGTTATCTTTAAGAATTTTTAGTCCTTATAAGTATATATAATATTATTTTAGTCCCCATACTTTTCTAAAATTTTCATTTTAATCCTTTATAAAAAAATAAAAAAATAAGAAATGAGCGACTCGAAACACTAAATACATATTATTACATATATTAGATTTTATGATTACAAATTTAGGATAAAAAATGAAGTAGTAAGCCAAACATACTAAATCCTAAAATCCTAAATTCTAAACCCTAAATCCCAAAACCAAAAACACCAAATTTAGAAATTCTCAACTTTATATCATAAATCTCTAAATTTTAAGTCTTAAAAACCTTAAAGACTAAATCATACATCCTAAAATCCTAAACTCTAAAACCTAAAGCCTAAATTCTAATCTCCGAAAAATCTTAAACCCTCATTCTTATATCTTAAACCCTAAAAACCAAAAATCTTAAACTCTAAATTTAAAAATATTAAAACACTAAATCCTAAATTCTAAACCCTTAACCTTAAAATATTAAATCTTATACTCTAAAACCTCAAACTCTAAACCCTAAAACCCTTAACTTCATATCATAAACCTCTAAATTCTAAATCCTAAAAAAGTTAAATCCTAAATTCTAAAACTTAAATCCTAATAACCTAAAATTCTAAACTTTAAATCCCAAAATTTTAAAATACTAAACCCTAAACCTTAAATTCTTATACCAAAAGTCTTAAACCCCTAATCATAAAAAATCTTAAACCCTACACCCTAAATCCTAAATCCTAAACATTAAAATTTTAAATTTATTTTTATTTTAGCATTTTAGGTTAAAAGTCTAAATCTTAAAATCTTAATCATAAATTTTGGACTACAATTCATAAATATTAGGGTTTAGCATTTAAGATTTTAGATTTAGGAATTACAATATTAGAGTTTAGGGTTTAAGGTTTTAAGTTTTTAGGGTTATAAGTTTTAGGTTTTTGGCTTGAGAATTTAGGAGTTAGTATTTTAAATTTCTATAGTTTAGAGTTTAAGATTTATGATTAAGATTTTAAGATACATGATTTTAGTCCAAAATGCTAAAATAAAAATAAATTTAAAGTTTTAGGATTTAGGGTCTAGAATTTATGATTTAGGGTTTAGGATTTAGGATATTAGGGTGTAGGATTTAAGATTTTCGGTTTTTATGATTAGGGGTTTAAGACTTTTAAGTTAAGAGTTTAGGGTTTAGTATTTCAAAATTTTAGGGTTTAGAATTTAGGATTTTAGAGTATTAGGTTTGGAGATTAGAATTTAGGAGTTACAGTTTAGAGTTGAAGGTTTAAGATTTACGGTTCAGTGGTTTAATATTTTAGAGTTTAGAGTTCAAGGTCTTATAATTTTTTAGGGTTAGGATAGAAGACTAAGGATATAATGTTTAGAGTTTAGAATGTAGGATTTAGGATTTTTGGATTTTTGGTTTAGGGTTTAAAATTTTTAAAATTTAAAATTTAAAGATTTAGGATATAAAATTGAGAATTTTAGAATTTAGTATTTTTAATTTTTGTATTTAGGATTTAGAATTTAAGATTTTAATATTTAGTATTTCCACCTTACTACTTCACTTTGTATCCTAAAGGCTAATATACATAGAGATATATGCATTTAGTGTTTCGAGTCACTCGTTTTTTATTTTTTTTGTTATTTTATAAAGGATCAAAATTAAAATTTTACAAAAGTATAGGGACTAAAATAATATTACATATACTTATAGGGACTAAAAGTTCTTAAAGATAACAGAAAATTTAACGGAATCATGGACAGAGACTCAATTGGTGTTCTTTTTAAATGTTGTAGGACTTGAATGAGTCGTTTTTCGATTTTAGGACTCAAATGAATTTTCGAAAAATGTTATAGGACCTCCGGTGCAATTATCCCCCACTGTCCAGCACCTCCGACCTCTACCTTCACGAAAGGGAAAAGAAAAGATGGTACTTGATGTTTCAGACTCGGACAATGATGATGAAGAAGAGTTTGTGCCAGACATCACCCCTGAAGGAGTATCTGGTGAGACTCCCTCTGTCCATGAGGAGGAACCCATAGAAGAGAATCCTAATGAAGAGGAAGAGAAGAATGAGGGAGAAGCGTCAATTCATCATCTTAGTAAGACTGGAAAGATGTCTAGATCCAGAAAGCGCAAGGAACCTGAGCTTGATGACACTCAAGACGTTACTGGATTTTTTGGAAGAAAATTCACTTTTCTCAAGCCCTATACTGTGCATTTTGATGATCTGACGGGATCTGAGATTGAGGAAATTGTGGAAAGAGCCCAACTCACCTTTCTAGCCACTATTCAGGTACAAGCCTATGAGTCTCTTGTTTAAGACTTTCATTCCAACATGATTCTCAAGCGTGATGATAATGGACTGGTTGTTGGAATCCATAGTTCAATTTGTGGCCAGAATGTTTTTGTTGATGCCAAACTGATGAGGAAGTTACTTAACTTGAGGAAGGGATCTATTAGGTACTACAATACCACATTCGGTAAGCCCATCACAATCCTAAATTCCCCAAGTGCATCAGAACAAAGAAAGTTGTTGTTTGGTCAGTCAAGCAAAAAGGGTGATTATACAGATCTATCTGCTGAACATCGAATCCTCATGTACTTTATCACCCGCGTTCTCACTCCACGACATGGACATCAGAATCTGCTCAAGTTCTATGATTAGTGGTTATTGGGATGTCTGCTGACTGATAGCAATGTGGATTATAGCTTCATTATCTTCAATCATCTTCTCCAAACATTTGCTCGGCCCTTTAGAAATCTGATTACCTTGATTGCTCAGCACTTTGGTGTCATACCCACCAATGTGCATCGTCTTGTCCTTGAAGATACTGTCTGCACAGCAACCCTCAACAAAATGCGCATCAAGAGGAACAAATATGATGTCTTCTATGTCACTAAGCCCAGCTCCTCAAAGGATGCTCGCATTGAGGCTCTTACAGTAGAGATGAGAGATGTCAAGGAAGAGTTGCTTGAACTCAAGAGCATGATGACCAAGCTCATGGAGATGGGAAAAGCGTAATTGGATCTGTTGGTTGCTAAGAATGGTGGAACTTCTGATGAGGCTAAATCTTCAGACTCCTCCTCTGGACAGAAATCTGATGATAACTGACCTCTTATCACCGCCCTGATATCTGATGCTCGATTAGGCTCATGCATGTTCTTTTTCTATTGTCTTTAGTTTGTTGTTTTAAGCTTTGCTCTCTGTTTTGGTATCTTTGATGCCGTTGTGTTCTTTTGCTTGTTGTTAGTTGGCTCTTACTTGGTTGCTGTAGGTACTTTTTCTCTTCCTCCTACCTTATTGTGCTTTTTATGATGCCAAAAGGGGGAGAGATTTTAGAGATTTGGCGGAAACATGTGGATTTGTTGTTTTTTGACATGTTTTATTTAATATCATGTGGCATACATTTCGGTTTCCAATTTAGAGTATCTTAAATTTCCTTAGTCCCTTATATGCTCTAGGGTTAAACAATTGGAAAAATATTTTATCTAGGGGGAGCATATTTTGAGGGGGAGCTAAATGGTTCAACTCCACATGCGCTTATGGTTTGTCATCATTAAAAAGGGGGAGAATGTAAATCTGATGATGATTAAGTTTGAGATTAATAGCTAATTAAACTAGGTTACTCTAATTAAATAATCATAATGCAAATTGAATAAGGCTATTCTATTAAGTGATCATAATAATGCTAATTCGGTTAGTTTGCTACTTAAGTAAATTTTGATTATGACAAACCCATTACTCTATATTTGTGAATTAACAAATCTTTTCAGCCTTTGAATCCATGATCTGAAAGCATGGAAGAGTGGAGTAAGTGGGATTGGAGATTCGAGTAAGTGGGATTGGAGAGTGTGGTTAGTGGACATGAAATGTCACTATCACCAAATTATTTTATACTACTAATGCCTTTACAACTCAATCTCTCTAAGTCAAACAATCCTAGGACTCTACAAACTTTGTAGCCTGACTATCCTGATTAAAGACATCACAACGGATCCCTAAATAAGATGGAATTAACCTTTTGGGTCCAACCTAGGACTTGGCTAAACATGGGCAGACCTGTCAGATGAATGGCATGATTCAGACCAAAGCGTGAAAGCGACCACAAGGAGATTTGAACGTTGCCACTCTGGTCTCAGTCAAAATGAAACAGCTGTCTGCTGAGAGTGACACATAACGGTTTGAATTTCTTGGAAAGGTCTATACCATTGTGTCTCTATAAAAGGATGAAGACTCCATGAAGAAACTTAGAGCTGCATAGTGAAATCCTGAGTCTAAGCAAAAGAGTTAGCCATCTACAGCAGTTCTTAAAAGAAGCTAAAGTGTGAGAAAGAGTCTTATGAGTGTGTAAATCTTGTAATGCTATCTTTGGAAAGCAAAGCCAATTGTACTTAGTGATAGTTTCTGTTTTTATAGTGTTTGTGTAAGTTTAAAGCTAGGGTAAGCTTTGTGGTGAGTGTTTAGGTTTAAGTTGAGCCTAGTGAAAAACTTGTACTAAGATTTTTGGTTGAACCTGTAAAAGCCATAATAGTGAGAGTTAGAAAATCTCAAGGGGGGATTCTTGAGTAGTGGAGGTAGTCCTGTGTGGCGAACCACTATAAATTGTGTGTCAAATTATCTCTAACCCGTTCTCCTTGATTTCTAACTAGTTTGGTATTAAGGGTTCTTAAGCACAAATTTCTGATACAAACACGCTTTGGCATTAGTGACGCCAAAGTAGGTTTTAATCCGAAAGCTAATTCACTCCCCCCTCTCCCCCTCTTAGCAACTTTGGGCCAACAGCCAGTTGCGGGCCCATAAAAGACAACTTGAAAAGTCTTTTCCCATAAAAAATGGAAAAAACAGACAATGGAAATAGTTCTATATTTATAACGCTTTGTTTTTGTATTAAATTACAAATCTTCTGGTGGTTGAATTACAAGTTACGAACAGTCTTACGGTGCGAGTTTATTATGTAATTTGATCTGGAGGGAGGGACTATGGAAGAAACAAGTAATGATTTTTCTATTTTACTCCAAAAAAATAGTTATTTTATTCTATTGATCACACAAAAATAATAATAAAATTTTTATTTAAAAGATTATTATTGTTATATATTTTTCTTTATGTTCATGTTATGCTAAGATTGTTATTTTTTTTTTTATAATTAGACCGTAAAATCCGATTAGAGACTGTAACCGGAAAATACACAATCTCCAATGCCAATTCCAAATTTTCATACTTGCCCCACCACCTCCCCCCCTCCCCCAAAAAAAATTTAGCCTAGCTCCGGCACTGGCTATCATGGACCCCTTACATGCTGAGTCATTTAAAAAACTGAAAGTAGAGCAAAAATTTTGAAATTCCAAGAGCACAAAGATGAGGAACGAGATCAACTGTGCTTGGCAGGAAGACTTATGGGTGACAAGATTCTCAGCTCTTTTGTGGTTAAAAGTGTTGTGCAAAGGGCCTGGGGTGTCAAGAAATTTCTGGAGGTCACCCAGCTGCAACCAATTGGATTAAAGATTTGTTCATCACTGTGTTGGGCGCCAAAGTTGGAATTCATCCATGTGTTTGATTTTGGCCTCTTTTCATCTCTGTTTCCCTTAGTTGGCCTACTTTGATCCCTCTCGCCGGAATCCGGTGGAAAATGCTGACGTGGCAAATTTTCCGGCGCCACATCAACATATGTGGAGTCCACATGGCAGGTCGAACCAACAAATCAAGCCGAGTCGACCCGATCGGTTAGCCCACCCCAAAAAACCCATATTGCAAATCCGGTTTGTTCAATTCTTTTTTTCTTTTCTTTTTTCTTAAAATTAATTTCGTTAAAACCTTTCATTGAATTAAAAAATCATTAAAAAAATTACTTATACTAATTAAATAATTACTTATATTATAATTTATTATTTAATTAGTATAAGTTATTAATTTAATTTTGAAATAATTCTTAATTCAAAGAAAGCTTTTAAAGAAATTAAAATTATTATAATTAATTATTTAATTAGTATAAATTATTATTTTATTTTGGAATAAATTTTAATTTAATTAAAGGTTTTAAAGAAATTTAACTTTTGGAAAAAAGAGAAAAAAATACTAAAAAATATGTCTTTTGGGTGGGTGAATCGATCGGGTCAAACCGAATTGATTTGAGTGGGCGAATTGATCGGGTTGATTCGGTTCGATTTTTTGGTTCAACCTGACATGGGGATTCCACATATGCTGATGTGGTGCCCAAAAATTTGCCACGCCAGCATTTTCTACAGGAATCCGACAAGACGGATCAAAGTAGGTCAATTAAGAGAAATAGAGGGATAAAAAGAAGCCAAAAACTAATATAGGGATGAATTCTAACTTTAGCGCCCAACAGAGGGATGAAACAAGTCTTTAATCTGCAACCAAATCTTTATTGTTTCTCCTTTCAAGATAGATACGACTGGTTGAAGACAGCTACAGAGGGCCCATGGAGTGTGCACAACCAACACTTGGTACTAAATCAATGGTCTGCAAACAAAACGATTCAGGAAGTGGATCTCTCCCACTCTTCTTTTTGGGTTCAGATAGATGGCCTTGTTCCTACTCACATGAACTTATCAAATGCTATTAATATTGGGGATTCTATTGGTCGTTATATTCGAACCGAAGTTGCTCAAAGCGAATCTGTGTGCTATCGTGCTTTTTTGACGATTTATGTTATGTTGGATGTTGAGTTGCCTTTGATGAAAGATTCAGGCAAAATTTCATTTTGCACACTTTAACATTAATGGAGTATCAATTTGGCCATCTAATTATTTGTTTGAACATTTTAATAATTTAATTTGTTATTTCATCACAATTAAAGCATTATATCTTAAGAAAATGCCGTTATATCTCGATTTGAAACGCCCCGACCCGTATTTACTGTACACAGTAAACACGTGCCGGAACTGTAACAACCCAACCCAACAAAGCCCAGCATACAGTGTATACAACAGATATCCGAGCTCAACAACCCATAATAAAAAAAACAACAATAATAACTCAACCGGTCCAATGGCCCAATAATAACAAAATAATGCACAACAGAAGACTTAACAACTCACAAAACACTGTATGCGACACTGATGCAAACTATGGATCCAAGCCCTGTCCAAGGGATAACGCCGTAGCCTGTCTGGAATACACCAAACCTGTACAACAAATAACTCATCCTACGGGATGAAAGCCCGCAGGTGAGGGGTGAGTCCGAAGTGCTCACCGACGAAGGAAAGACAATCAATATGCACACCATAAATTACTCAAGTCGAAAACAAGTAAAAACCGCCAAATCAAAAGACTCGACCCAAAACTGGTCCAAAACCAAAAAGACTCAAATAAAACCCAATTATCCAATTTTATCTTTCCGGGCCCCGTCACGGATAAGCTAGAGGTCAAACCTGGTTATCAACACATTCCGGGTGCCGGACCAAATCCAGAGAACCCAGAGATCGACATCCCAATAGACATCCCAAAAATAATCACTGGATAGATATCCCAAGCATAGACATGCTTATCACAAGTAACCCAGGTCACGACCACCACGAAACAGTCTTAAACCATCGAGTCGTACCACTACTTACCACGTGACAATTATATTATCGTCATCAAAATCAAATCTCAGGGATCGACATCCCTAACCAAAATACCGGGATAGACATCCCTATCCAAAACCAAGGATCGACATCCTTATCTCAAATTATAAATTAATCCATTTTATACTTTGAACCAAAAGACACAGAAAATCAACACGGGGATAAACATCCCAAAAATACCAAATCAAAATACTGGGATAAACATCCCGAAACAAACCACAACAATTGCAACAACCAACAATGCAGTAATCAACAAACACGATAACCGAGTAATACAGGCACATATTGAAGGAAATCCATCCTCACCTTGGCCGATTACTCATCTCCGGAAACAATGACCGGTCCGACGCCGGCTCCTCGGGAAACTGCCCGACATCAAAACCTAGCCAACAAAACAACATATACACATAAATGCACATAATCGGTATACTATGATGCCAAAACTGCGAAATACCCCATCCCGGTTCATATCCGTTATTATCATCTTTTACCAAAAATATTATACCGTACGTATATACGAATATAATTTCGGTACCATACTTTAATTAAAACTCTTTTCAAAATATTTCCATAAAATACTTATAATTTTCCAAAATTATAATCTCCATAATTTTTCCAGAAAAATAATAACGTATTTATAATTTCCAGAAAATGTATATAGTATTTATCTTTCTATATATATATATAATAGTATTTTCCAACACAAAATATAATTACCTTTAATTTTCAAAGTACATATACATATAAATTCCTCAACCATAATTTTCCAGAGAAAATAATACATATATTAAATTTCCAGAAATTATTTTCAAGTTATTTATATATTTTTCCAAATAATATTAGTTTTCTCCAAAACATAAATTAATTATTTATCCAAGTAAATATTTCTATATTTTTCTCAAAATACCAGAATTAAATTGACCATAATTTTCTCAAAGTAAATATATATTTTTTTTCTGAAAATTAAATTACCAAAATAATTAATAAATACATATATATTTTTTAAAAAAATAAACGGACTGGGCTGAACAGGACCAGGCCCAGGCTCGCACTGTGCAAGCCTAGCCGGCCCACGCCCAAGCCCAAGCCCAAAGCTAAACCCAGATAAGTGCGACCCGGATACCACACGGGTCAAACAACCGGATCTGCTCACCTCGCGGGTTGAGCAGCTGCGACGGCGACGGCGAGCGCGGGAAGGAAGGGCGAGCACAGCTGGGCGTGCGGCGGATGCAGGCGACACGAAGGAGGCCGGGTAACTGGGCGCGGCGGCGCTGGAGCAGATGCAGTCGCGGAGGAAGACGGATCTGCGGGTCGGCCGTCGGGTCAACGCCTCTAGCGGGTGCGTCCGGCGGTGGGAAGCGACAGGGAAGGCGGCGTCGAGGTCGCGTCGGCTCGGGCGTCCTGCTGGTGGTGGCGGTGAGGCTCGAAACGGCGCCGAACGGCTCCGCGTGAACAGTGGCAGGCGACCTGGGGTGACGGTGAACAGTAACTCCTCCTTCCCTTTTTTTTTATTTCTTTCTATTTTCTTTTCTTTTCTTTTCTTTTTCTTTCATTTTCTTTTCTTTTTCCTATTTTCTGATTGGTTCTTTTCTCTTTTTTTTCTATTTTTTTATTTTTTTGTTTATTTTTCTCTTTTTTTTCCTTTTTTTTCCCTTTTTTTTTCTTCTTTTCTCTCTTTTTCTTTTTCTCTCTTTTCCATTTTTTTTTTCTCTTTTTCTTTTTCTTCTTCTTCTCCTCTTCCTCTCCTGGTTTCTTCTTCCTCTGCTTTTATAGACGTGAATTACTATTTCACCTGTGATTCCTCAATAATGCAGCCTGTCTGCATTATAGAGCGAGTCCAGTCCGGACCAGAAAATAACTGATACCCCCTTAGTTATTTTCTAGTGTGATTTTTCCGAAAATCCCGGGACCCGAAAAATACCAACTTAGGCCCGAAAAATCCACGGAAAAATCACGAGCGCGGGAAAACTCTCGATTTCGAAAAACGACGCTCGGTTTACCTTGAATTAATTATCCAAAATTAATTCAACAGTAAATCACGGTAAAAAGACTTTTACAGTCCAGTCCCGGTAAAAATAAAAAATTTTACCCGGGCTGTTACACGATTAATGTTGGCACTTATCTTTTAGACTCCTATTAAAATTATGTTTTGTAAGTGTAGGTTAATCTTTTTTTATATTTTTTCTTTTAAATATTTGTACAAATTTCTTGTTACACTTTTTTTAGAAGGAGAAGGATTGTTGGGAAAAAGTAAATAGGAGTTTTCCTGGCCATATGTCGTTAGTTTCGAAGTTTAAAAAGGTAAAAAACATATAAAATAAAAGGATTTAAACCTATATTTATTATTTACAAAATATAGATTTTTTAGGAATCTAAAAGGTAATTTAATTGTGATGAATTAGTAAATTAGCAAATAACAACATGCTTTTTTTCTAATACAATATGTTTTAATTGTGATGAGTTAGCAAATTAAATTGTTAAAATATTCAAACA
This sequence comes from Turnera subulata, assembly GCA_028386065.3. Taxonomy (NCBI): domain Eukaryota; kingdom Viridiplantae; phylum Streptophyta; class Magnoliopsida; order Malpighiales; family Passifloraceae; genus Turnera; species Turnera subulata. The sequence goes on along the minus strand of JAKUCV010006596.1, from coordinate 29,697 downwards.
AATAATTAGATAGCCAATTTGATACTCCATTAAAGTTAAAGTGTGGAAAATGAAATTTCGCCAAAGATTTAATTTGTGAGAAAGAGGATGGAACTCAGATGGAAGTAAAATTCAAATATGAGCGCCTTCCTGATTTTTGCTACAAGTGTGGGTGATTGAGTCATACATTGAGATGGTGCTTGGATACTGTTGTGGGTTCTGTTGAGCCTCCGTTTGCATATAGCCCACAGCTTAGGGCGGAAAGCTCTTCAGGGCAGGCTCACCACCCTATACCGGTGGTGGGATGAACAGTGGGGCAAAGGAATATTCTTTGCATGTTGTTGCTGCTGCGAAGGTCGAAGCCAGAGCACATGAGATACCAGTGCTTAAACGCGAACAACACCGTAGGAGTGGAAAATTATATGGCTCAGATGACTCTGATGATGATGGCATGGGCTGACAGAGACGAGGAGGGCGTGAACAGATGGTGCATCAACAAGACCTCGGTATGGTTAGTTTAGAAACATGCAAGGATAAGACAGAAGATTAGCCTGCAGTAGTGATGGAATTACAGGTGCAACCAAATTGTATTGAACAGGAACTAATACCCGAGGCTTATCAAGCTCCCATATACAGCCAAGCACCAGCTATTCAAGAACCCCCAAACACTCCTCAGCACCCATGTACTTTGAAAAACAGCCAAGTAGCCACCCTCCCAATTGTCCTGTACAAGCCAGTACTATTCTCAAGTCCTCTGGTGATGATGATATTACACGTAAGAGAAAGGAGGGTCAGCCCACACCAGACATAAGCCCAAAAAAGCCAAGGCCCAACCTAATTTCTGTAGCTATGGACTTTGATAACCTTGTCTAATCTCGTGAACCCCCTAATGAACACAACTCTGGAAGGCTTGGGTACAAAGGTAAATGAAGCTCTTCTACTCCTTCTAGGCCGCATGCAGGGGTCCAATACTCTGCTGGGATTCTCTATGGAACCTAATCCGAGTCAACAAGGGGATAGGCTTCACTCATTTGCAGTAATCCAAGAAGGCCCACAGTATTTTGTCATGGGGCAAGGTCTTGATGCTAGGCCTATATGCAGGAGAATCAACGTCTAAAAATGGCTCGTAGGAGGGAGCAAAACCAGGCCGTTTCATAGTCACAATATATGGATGTATCAAGTGCTTCCTATCAGATTGTTGAGGGCTTTAGGAATTTGTCCATATCAAACCTATGGAATACTACTCTTGTTAAACCTTTGCCAATTTTGTCAAACTTTGAGGTGGATTCTTTGAATACCAAGGATAGTGTGGCATTGCTAGCTTTGGAATTCGAAATTGACTCAATGGCGGAAGCTGCAGGGAGGCAGCAATCTATTTCGTACGTAACTACATTCCCACTATCAACTTAATTGTACTGTAATTACCACAATTTTCTTCATTTGACTTTATCTTTATACGACGTTACTCTATCCACGTAAAAAATGTACTGCTGCGATGTATTCTGGATTGGATTTTCTAAATATATTTTTTTCGGAGTGGTTATGGATAATGATTCTTACAAGTAATGTAAAAAAGAATCTTAGTTGATTAAGACAGATAAATGATAAAATTCTGAATTTAGTGCATGAGTGAAAGTAGAAAATTAAACTATTTAAATGCGTAATCCGTTAACATTTATATATAAGGAGATATACAAACATAAATGCACATATGTTTTTTAAAAAAAGGTAAATGTGTCGGTTCATTTTTTTTTTAGACTTGTATTTTTCTAATACCGTTTCGTTTCGATGATGTCAAACATTTCATTAAAAATTTTTCAAACTGTTGTAAATAAATTATGGTGAATGTCATTGTTACCATATAGTAATACTCATTTTTATCGTACCCGAACTTACTCCCAGTAAATATTTTACCCCTCAACCTAATTCATTCCTTTGGCCATTTACTCTCCATCATTCCCTTTGTCTCAATCTTAATACCATCTTTCTTTACCTAATATCCTTTTAATTTTGTCTTATTAAATTAATCATATTTATTTGTTTTTATCCTCCTATTTTCACCTATAAATACCGCCTTCATTTCCATACACACTTACACCTTTGATCACCATAAGCTTACTCTCTTCAAATTTCCATACACCTCTCTTCTTCTCCTCCCTCCATCATTAGTTTAATTATTCCCATTTTTATATTATTATTACTTCCAAAAGTTGTATTATTATCTTGATCAAGTTTGTATTACTCCATCAATAGTAAATTTCTCCCTCAATTTTATAACACGTTATCAGCACGAGTCTCTACCCTATTAAGGTAATCATTTCTAAACCTTTTTCTTATTACTACTTTAATCCTATTCTATTATACATATATAGTACTTATATAGCTGAAAGATTTATCGAGTAAGCATATATATATTTTGTTCTATATTATTATCCTACTATTATTGCTGAAAGATTTATCGAGTAAGCGTATATATTATATAATTTCTATTATTATTTCTCTTTATATTTGTTTTATATTTCGTTGTTATTTCTTTACTGTTATATTGGCAAACCTTGCAAAGCTTGAGTTTGAGGCCTTAGATATTTCCGGAAGAAATTATCTATCATGGAGACTAGATGCAGAAATGCATTTAGAAGCTCAGGGTCAGGGAGATACTATAAAATCTCCTCAAGATAAGGGAAAAGCCATATCTGTTCAAGATAAAGAAGGGACTAGTCAAGAAAAGGCAAAAGATGTATCTAGTCAAGATAAGGCAAAAGCCATGATCTTTCACAATCATCATCTTCACGACAGTCTAAAGACAGAATACCTTACTATCAAAGATCCTGCAGATCTTTGGAAGAATTTGAAAGAAAGGTATGATCACCTGAAGATGGTCATACTCCCAAAAGCTCGTTACGAGTGGATGCATCTGAGGCTGCAAGATTTTAAATCTGTGCATGAATATAATTCAGCTATGTTTCAAATAAGCTCTTAGATGAAACCATATGGAGAAAACATTACTGATGCTAATATGTTAGAAAAAATATTCTCTACTTTCCATGCATCAAATGTGCTCCTGCAGCAGCAATATCGTGAAAAGGGTTTCACAAAATATTCTGATTTAATTTCTTGCCTCCTGGTAGCTGAACAAAATAACGAGCTATTGATGAAAAAACATGAGTCTCGTCCCACTGCTTCTGCTCCATTCCCAGAAGCGAATGCAGCAATACATGATAATTCCGGTCGTGGCCGGGGACGTGGGCGTGGACGTGGAAGGAACAATTTTAATCGCCGTGACCACAATATTCGCAAGGCTAAAGGAAAAACATACAAATGATGCCAAATATCATGATAAGAAAAATCACGAGACTGTCTGTTATCGATGTGGCATGGCAGGTCATTGGTCACGGACATGCCGTACAGCGAAGCACTTGCTAGAACTTTACCAATCATCTTTGAAAGGAAAAAATAAAGTTGCTGAAACAAATTTTTTTTAATTTGATGACCAAGATGTTGCCTTCGAGTCCGACTCATATTTCGATATTGATGATTATCTTGTTGATTCAGAAGAAGTAAGCAAGAAAATGAAGCAAGAATAATCTTGTTGTCTATTTCCTTGTATTTTACATTTATGTACTCATCTGTTGTTTATTTCTATTAATGTTCTTAATGTTCTTTTAATTTGGAATAAATTTCAGTTCAATATTAGTTTCTTATGCATCTTTTATTTTCTTTTATAAAGATATGGACATTCAACTATATGGTTCCAAGAACAATGACTCAGATATCTGTCTAGCAGACAGTGCAACTACTCATACCGTATTTAATAAACGGAAATATTTCTTTACTTTGAAATTTGAAAACTCATATGCTGGTAGTACAGAAATAATTAAAGGCTCCGGAAGAGCTCAAATTCTACTACCAAAAGAAAATCATTGAAAATTCTTTGTTCTCTTCAAAGTCTCAAAGAAATCTGTTGAGTTTTAAGGATATCCGTTTTTTTTTTTTTTGATGCTAAAGGATATCCGTTTAAATAGATATCATATTGAGACAATGAATGAAAGAGATGCTAAATATCTCTATATTACAAATGCTATCACTACAGGTAACAAAAAAGTTATGGAAAAATTACCTGTATTATCTTCTGGATTGTACTACACAAATATTCGAGTCATTGAAAACTATTATACCCAGCCAGAAGCTGGCACCAGCCTGAAGCTGACTAATGAGTTAAAAATTTGGCATGACCGGTTGGGCCATCCCGAATCAATAATGATGCACAGAATTATTGAAAATTCATTTGGTCATCCATTAAAAAACCAGAAGATTTTTCAATCTAATGAATTTTCATATGTTGCTTGCTCACAAGGAAAATTAATTATTCGGCCTTCATATGATAAGGTTGGTTCAGAATCACCAACATTTTTGGAAAGAATTCAGGGAGATATATGTGGACCTATACATCCACCGTGTGGACGATTTAGATATTTTATGGTTTTAATTGATGCATCAACTAGATGGTCCCATGTGTGTTTGTTGTCCTCACGCAATTTGACATTTGCGCGCTTATTGTCACAATTGATCAAATTGCAAGCACACTTTCCTGATCATGCAATTAAGACTATACGTCTTGATAATGCTGCTGAATTCACCTCTAAGGCATTCAATGACTATTGTATGTCAATTGAAATTGTGGTTGAGAATCCTGGAGCTCATGTTCATACCCAAAATGGTCTTGCAGAATCGTTGATTAAACACCTCCAATTGATTGCTAGGCCATTATTGATGAGATGTAAACTCCCCGTTACTGCCTCGGGACATGCTATTTTGCATGCAGCAGCACTTGTGCGCATCAGGCCAACAATTTGTCATAAACTCTCCCCAATTCAATTGGTTTATGGTCACGAACCTAATATCTCTCATCTTCGGACCTTTGGTTGTGCAGTATATGTGCCAATTGCTCCACCACAACGAACTAAAATGGGTCCTCAAAGAAGATTGGGAATATATGTTGGATATGAATCTCCATCAATTTGTAAAATATTTGGAACCAACAACTGGAGATTTATTTACAGTAAGATTTGCTGATTGTCATTTTGATGAAAATGTTTATCCAATATTAGGGGGAGAAAATAAGTAGTTGGATAAAGAAATTAAATGGAATGCTATATCATTATCAAGTCTTGATCCTCGTACAAATCAATGTGAACTTGAAGTTTAAAAGATAATTCATTTGCAAAATATAGCAAATCAATTGCCAGACGCTTTTACTGATATCAATAGAGTGAACAAATCTCATGTACCAGCTGCAAATGCTCCTGCTAGAATTGATATCCCCGAAGGACAACTAAAGATTGCAAATGAATCTAAAGCATGCCAAAAGCTTGGGCAGACCACTCTGTTCCAAAGATAAAAATCCTCGACAGAGAAAAGGAGCAAAGATATAAGATGACCCCAACGAGATAATAAAATCTCCTGCAGAGGTTCAAATTAAAAATCTTCTAGATGAGGAAAATCCTCTAGAAGAGGTTCCTGACATAAATGGTAATGTTCCAGAAGTAACTCAGGTACCTGAAATAAGTCAAAATGATGAGATCTCATTCAACTATATTATGTCAGGAACAAGATGGAACCGACGTGAAATAACCGTCGACGAAATTTTTGCATATAATGTAGCGCTAAATATTATGGAAGGAAATGAGGATCATGAGCCTAAATCAATTGATGAATGCCGACGTAGAAATGATTGGCCAAAATGGAGAGACGCAATTAAGGCTGAGTTAGACTCGCTCATGAAGCGAGAAGTTTTCGGGCCTGTAGTCCCAACACTTGATGGTGTAAAACCGGTCAGTTACAAATGGGTATTTGTGCGGAAAAGAAATGAGGAAAATGAAATAGTGAGATATAAAGCACAGCTTGTCGCACAAGGTTTTACCCAACGACCCAGTATTGACTATGAGGAGACATACTCTTCTGTGGTGGATGCAATAACTTTTCGGTATCTAATTAGTATGGCAGTACATGAAAAATTAGAAATGCGTCTAATGGATGTTGTTACGCCTATCTCTATGGACCTATAAGCCATGATATATACATGAGAGTCCTTGAAGGACTCAAGTTGCCCGAAACAACTAATTCCCGGGATATATACTCAATTAAATTAAAAAGATCTTTATATGGCTTGAAGCAATCTGGACGTATGTGGTATAATCGTCTGAGTGAATACTTGGTAAAAGAAGGCTACAAAAATGATTCTATATGTCCATGTATTTTTATTAAAAGGTCCATGCATGAATATGTCATCATTGCTGTTTATGTTGATGATTTAATTATTATTGGAACTCCTGAAGAAGTTTCCAAAGTCGTGCATTGTTTAAAGAAAGAATTTGAGATGAAGGACCTTGGAAAGACAAAACTCTGTCTAGGTCTTCAAATTGCACATTTAGAAAATGGGATCTTTGTCCATCAGACACATTATACCGAGAAGGTATTGAAAAGATTTTATTTGGACAAAGCGCATCCAACAAGTTCCCCGATGGTTGTGAGGTTGCTTGATCAAAAGAAAGATATTTTCAGACCTCGAGAAGATAATGAAGAGATTCTTGGTCCGGAAGTACCATATCTGAGTGTGATTGGAGCTTTAATGTATCTTGTTACTAATACAAGACCTGATATATCTTTTGCTGTCAGTTTACTAGCAAGATATAGTTCTGCACCAACTTGCAGACATTGGAATGGGATAAAATAAATTTTTCGATATCTTCGGGGTACTATGGATATGGGATATTTTATTCATTCGGGTCCAAACCCGATCTAATTGGTTATGCAGATGCAGGTTATTTGTCTGATCCACATAAGGCTCGATCACAAACAAGCTACTTGTTTACTTATGGAGGAACTGCTATATCGTGGCGATCCACAAAGCAAAGTATTGTTGCTAGTCGAGAGTGTGTTTAGCTAAGATCAATGACACAACATATTCGTGATTCTTGTGGATTGGATAGTGGGAAAGATATTCCAACAATCATTTATGAAGATAATGATGTCTGCATTGCCCAATTGAAGGAAGGATACATCAAAGGCGACCAAAAAAAGCACATATCACCAAAATTCTTTTTCACTCATGATCTCCAGAAGAATGGTGATATTTGTGTTCAACAGATTCGCTCAAGTGACAATTTGGCAGACCTATTTACAAAATCACTGCCTACTTTAATTTTTGAGAAGTTGATAAGGAAGATTGTCATGCGACGACTTCGTGACATCAAGGGAGGCCAAAATGAGGAGGAGTAGAATACGCACTGCACTCTTTTCTTCTTCATAAAGTTTTTATCCCACTGGGTTTTTCTTGGTAAAGTTTCTAACGAGGCAGTTCTTCTAAAGCGCATTCTACCCAAAGTACAATGATATTCAAGGGGGAGTGTTGTAAATAAATTATGGTGAATGTCATTGTTACCATACAGTAAAACTCGTTTTTACAGTACCCGAATTTATCCCTGGTAAATATTTTACCCCTCAACCTAACATCCAATTGGATTCATCCCTTTGGCCATTTACTCTCCATAATTCTCTTTGTCCTAATCTTAATACCATCTTCCTTTACCTAATATCCTTTTGATTTTATCTTAATAAATTAATCATATTCATTTGTTTTTATCCTCCCATTTTCACCTATAAATACGCCCATCATTTCCATATACACTTACACCTTTAATCACCATAAGCTTACTCTCTTCAAATTTCCATACACCTCTCTTCTTCTCCTCCCTCCGTCATTAGTTTAATTATTCCTATTTTCATATTATTATTACTTCCAAAAGTTGTATTATTATCTTGATGAAATTTGATCAAGTTTGTATTACATTTCCAACCTGTTTCTGCATGGCCTGTGCATGCGATTGCATAATATATTTATGCAGACTTCTCATACTTTGGGCTTTTCTCAGAGTTTTCTAATATCTAGTCCAAATTTATCTTCTTTAAAGTAAAATGTTAGAAAGCCCACGATTTGTTTTTCACGAATGTAACAACTCTTTTGTGGGGTAAAAAGCTTTTTCCCGTCCCAACTTCTTTTTTTTATACTGCCCGTCCAACAAATTGATACTTCATGTTGTTCTACTAGCAGATTAAAGCCTATTTTCATCCTTGTATTAGACCTCAAAGTTAACACTCATCCTTGTATTAGATTTTGGCATATGTTCATCCCTCTATTTGTGGATTTTGGTTTATTTTCATCCTTGTATTCGCATTTTTGACCTATTTAGAGGGATTAAAACAAGCCAAAATCCACGAATAGAGGGATACAAACAAGCTAAAACCAATACAAGGATGACTTTCAACTTTATGGTCTAACACAAGGATGAAAAAAGGCTTTAATCCTTCTACTAGCTCAAGTTTATTATTTTAAAATTTTAACTGTTGGGAAACCTGTTCATAAATGGAAAGTGTAGATGCGTTAAATGTGGCCTCATCAATGTCGTGTCTCTTCTAATACGAACCCTGGGCTTTGACGATGGTGCTTTTGTGGATCCAGTTGGGTTCTCTGGTGGCATATGGGTGGTCTGGAATAGTCAGTTTGTCCAAGTGCAAGTATTATCATCCTCAAGACAATTTGTGCACTTGAGCATCCAACACAATGGTGCTCCTGCACGGTCATTTACCGCAATTTATGCCAGTCCCACACGTGCGATTAGAGAGCAACTCTGGACTGCTCTTCGTGCTCTAGAGGGCTCTGCTGTGGCGCCTTGGCTCCTGGCGGGTGACTTCAACGTCATTCTGAACCAGTCTGAAAAGGAGGGACGTCCCACTTCTAGCCCTGTTATCAGTAAAAATTTTGTTGAAATTATTAATTACTGTCAACTCTTAGACCTTGGTTACCTGGCTCACCCTTTACTTTTGCACGTGGACAGGTACGGAAAAGGCTCGACCGGGCCCTAGCTAATGCTGCATGGCGGACAACTTTTGCGGATGCCGCAGTCTACCACCTTCCCCGGACAAAATCCGATCATTCCCCCATCCTTATTTCTTTAGACCCGGTGGTCCAATCTGCCACGGCAAAACCATTTCGTTATCAAGCAGCGTGGACTACACACAAAGATTTTGGTGCTCTCATTGCTGGTAGCTGGAGGCACGAACAACCCATCCATATCGCCTCCACCAATCTTGCCCATACTCTCTCTAACTGGAACCGTCGAGTCTTTGGTAATATTTTTCAAAGGAAGCGCAAACTTCTTCGTCGGATTGATGGTATCCAGCGGGCTCGGGACAGGAATGCATGTAGTGCATCTCTTGAGGCCCTAGAGAAGCGTTTAAAGGATGAATATGATTTGGTGCTCCTACAGGAAGAATTGATCTGGTTCCAAAAATCACGGAGTCAGTGGATCCAGAATGGTGACCGAAATACCTCTTTTTTTCACACCTCCACCATCATTAGGCGCCAACGGAACCGTATCCATGGCCTTCAAATTGGTGGTGACTGGTGTTATGATCCTTATGTCCTTAGACATGAGACGGTGAATTTTTTCCGGGATTTATACTCTTTGGATAACCCAGTTGCTGTGTCCTTCCCTCTCCGCGGTCGATTCCAAACCATCCCAACTGATGCTCTCACTGGTCTTGTAGCCCCAGCTTCTGAAAATGAAATCCATCGTGCTTTGAAGGATATGAAACCTTATAAAGCCCCTGGGATTGATGGTTTTCCGGCTGGTTTCTTCCAACAACACTGGAGTACTGTCAAGGAGAGTGCATGTGGGTTTGTGAACTCATCCCTAGTAGATGGCGCTTTTGATGCCACGTTAAACAAAACGTTGCTGGTCCTGATACCAAAAGTGGCCTCTCCCGAACTACTCTCTCAATTTCGACCAATTAGTCTATGCACTGTAACTTATAAAATTCTTTCTAAGGTTATTGTAAATAGGCTAAAGCCACTGATGGACTCACTTGTTTTGCCTTACCAGTCTGCTTGTGCCAGGTCGATAGATCATTGATAATGCCATAGTTGTACAGGAGATCATCCATTCAATGCATATAAAGAAGGGTGATAACGGTTTTATGGCTCTCAAGATTAACCTTGAGAAAGCTTATGACCGCATTCGTTGGGACTTTGTGCAGGATACTCTTCAGGATATAGGGATACCGACTTCCCTTATTTCCCTAATTCTTTTTTGTCTGTCTTCTTGTTCTATGAAGATTCTTTGGAATGGGGAATTTACAAATGTTTTTTCTCCAGCACGAGGTCTTCGACAGGGAGATCCCCTCTCACCTTACATTTTAGTTTTATGTCTAGAGCGCCTGTCTCAATCTATTTGTGCTAAAGTTGATGCACATACTTGGAAACCTATTCGTATTAACCGTTTTAGCCCCCTATCTCTCATATGTTCTTTGCTGATGACATGGTTCTTTTTGCAGAGGCCTCTGTTGAACAGGCCAGGATGGTAACCGAATGTCTTGATGAGTTTTGCCTGAGTTCAGGTCAAAGGATCAGCAAACCTAAATCCCATATCTTCTGTTCCAGGAATATTTTCGACGACTTGGCACAAGCAATCAGTAGAACCTGCGGCTTCTCTCTTACTGACAATTTGGGAAAGTACCTCGGTTTTCCTATCATTCATGGTCGCACGAGTTCTAGCTTATTTTCCTCCATTACTGATAAAATTAATTCGAAGCTCCAAAGTTGGCAGTCTAAGACCCTCTCGTTTGCTGGATGACTAACGCTGACCCAATCTGTTTTGCAGGCAATCCCAGCATATTCGATGCAGATGTTCTCGATTCCCATCTCAGTGTGTGATGAGGTAGATAAGAAATCACGTCAATTCCTGTGGGGCTCTACCCGGGAGCAGAGAAAGACCTCCTTAGTGAAATGGGAGACTGTTTGTGACTCCAAAGAGCGGGGTAGATTGGGTCTTAGGAATTTTCGACAAGCTAATGAAGCTTACCTTATCTAGTTAGCTTGGAAGTTCCTCACCCGTCCCAACCTTCTCTAGGTACGGCTTCTAAAGGCTAAGTATGGCGCAGGGACTGCTTTCTTGCCAAAAATGGAAGCTGGCAGGAGATGTTCACATATTTGGAGAGGAATTTGTAATGCTTGGCCCTCGGTACAGAAGGGTGCATCATGGGTCATGGGCAATGGCACTAATGCACGTTTTTGGACTGACCATTGGCTTAGTGGGTCAGGCGATCTCCGCTCCCATGCGGTTTGCCCAATCCCTGATACGCATATTCATCGTGATGTAGCTTCCTATGTTCTTCCCAATGGGATATGGGATATGAGCACTTTGAGCCAACTCCTTCCACCCCAAGTCCTGGGGATCCTGGCCTTGTCCCCCATACCAATTTCCACCGCCCCGGAAGATACTGTTGTATGGGATCATAGTACCACGAGCGAGTGCACGGTCAAGTCAGCTTACCAACTCATCCGGGAAGCCGAGAGCACTCAGAGGCCTGGTCCATGGAAACTTGTGTGGCGATGGCAGGGGCTCCCCCGAATCCGTACCTTCCTCTAGCAGTTGGCACATAATGCCTTGCTCACTAATGCCACCTGTGTACATCGGCACATGTCAACCAATGACACTTGCCCGCGGTATCTTGGTGAACCGGAAACATGTCTTCATGCTATCCGGGACTGTTCTTTTGCTAAATCTGTATGGTGTTCTCTTCTGAATCCTAATGCATGGAGTGTGTTTTTGCAGGACAAAATGTGGGTGATTGGATATCTATGGCCCTACGGAGCGACCTCACTTGCAACTCCCGCTGCCCTTGGCCCTTGCTTTTTGGGGTGGGCACATTGCTGTTATGGAAGACACGAAACGAGACGGTCTTTCAGCAGCCAGTTAATGCTGACGATCCACAAGCTATTGCGGACAAGATTATCAACTTCAGTGTGCAGATTTGGCAGGAACAACATCATTCGCCAGGAACGAGTTCTCGATCCCCCTATTCCATGGTCCCTGTTAGTTGGTCGCCGCCACCACAAGGCTATTTGAAAATAAACACTGATGGTGCTGTGTGTGGAACCACAGGCCGGGCGGGGACAGGTGGTGTATTCCGGTCGAATGACGGTAAATGGATACTGGGCTTCACCCACAGCCTTCATCCATGTACTCCCTTCCAATCGGAATTATGGGCATTGTATGACGCACTATGCATTGCGTGGAGCTCGGGTTTCAAGCATCTCCTCTTGGAGCTTGATAACCTGGATGTGGTCTCGCTCATAAACTCTTAAGGCAACTCCCGCATTGACGGGCTACCAATAGTGGAATGTATTAGAGACTTGTTAAGCAGACATTGGCATACTACTGTCCGACATGTGTTCAGAGAAGCCAATGGTGTAGCTGATATTTTAGCTAAACCTAGCCTATCACTTCCTCCTGGCCTCAACACTCATCCTGAAGCCCCTAGCTATTGTCAAAATTTATTAGTTTTGGATGCCTCAGGGGCTCAAATCCTTAGGGAATTTTTGATGTAATTTGTTACTTCCATTTGTTTACCAAAAAAGAGGAAAAATAAGCTTAACCATTTGTCGCTTCTCCCTCTTTAAAATGATTTTCTAATTTCTAATTTTTTTTAAAAAAACACTCGTCCTAACTCACCCCTTACCGCTGCCTCCTCCTCCTCTTTCCTCCCCTCATCACCTTCGCATTTTCCTCCTTCTCTTCCTCCCCCATCCGCCTCTCCACCACCTTAGCACTCTCCCTCACTATTTGGAGGTGTCGCCAAGCCTAGACATGGCAGATCAATGTGTTGTCGTCAAAGGGCTTCATCATCCATAATGACATCGTGAGCGCGGTTAGAGGAAAGGTGGCGATGGTGAAACACGTTCATTGTCTCCTTCACCGCCCTCGACGATGTCTCCGGAGAGACCCCTGACACACTTGGAGCAATCTTAGTTGAAAGGCCATTATGGGTATTTACTTATTTCTTCTAGGCCCTTAGGCTCTACTAATAAGCTAAATTTATTAGAGCCCGTGATAGTTTTAGACTTTTTCATGAGCTAGATATGCTCGATTTTAGCCTATAACCCGATCGGCTAAGTAATACCTTTGCCTTTTAGAAACCATAGAAGAGTTAGAATTTGGTTGACGCGAGACTTCCTCATCATTAAGGACATTGAATCACAAACCTTACACGTAGTATTAGACGAAACTTGTGGGCCAATTTCTTTTAAGTCCCCGACTACGCATAGACTTCAGAGTATTCATCCACACTCTACATGCAGAACTCACAACTGTCAAACTTTCAACTAAAGTCGTAGTCAGTGTAGTTTACGGTGAACCAACTGGGATTGGAGGTGCCTCAGAACGGGACAAGGATGGACTAAGCGGACAACCAATCGTTATATGGTGCAAGCTGCCACATACATAATAACCCTGAGGAAGCCCTTCATAGCACATAGCTCCTTTCCTTCAAGTACATTCTTCCCTTCCAACGATTAAAGAAGGTCAATGTCTACAACAGCACTGACATATTGTCCTTTTCAACATTCTGAGTTTTAATATCAATCTGTATAAGGATACCAATAAGTCTCCCCAACTCAGAAAGGATTTGAGGATAATATCGGGATGGATCCAGATTTGGGAATTATACCCAAATAACAACTCTCAGAACCCGATTATCCGTAGCCCAAAACTGGGATGTCTAGGGTTGAACGAATAAAACACTCCCTAGAGTAGTCCATGGACTACCAAGCATGCATTTGATCTGAGACCTATTCAAATCGCACCAAATAAAAATTATTAGCAAGATCAATAATATAAGAAGCACCTTTCAGTTTCCATAAAATATGGATGCGAGAGTATAAGGCTTTGTAGCATATTGTACGTCCCAATAGTTTCATTAGTTTCATTATAATTGCCTTTCTCCAAGTGTCTTGAAAGCATTCAATAACTCCATCGACGATTCACACTTGTCATTAGCATACAAAATATCTCCATCTTCATACTCTACTTCATCCTTAAAATCCCATATTGATCCACTAAACACCTAGCTTGTCATCGTTTCCCAATAGTTCAATAGAGGAGGAACAATCAATAGAGGAGGAACAATCGAACCGTATCAGGCAAAAGCTCATCTAAATCCTCTAAAGTCTTCTTAGTCTCTATCTTCTCATCCGCCTGAGGTAGTTCTTTATCACGTTGAGGTTTGACCAATGTTGTTAAACTCGGACCGGACCGGGCGTTTGAACCTGATTAACCGTGACCTGGCTGGTTCTTCAAGTCAAATTTTTTTTTTTAAATTCCCGATTGACCCGGGGTTTGGCCACTTTTAGCCGGGAAAAACTCTGACCTAGTGGCCTGATCGGGTCAACCTCCGGTCCGAGTTTAATAACATTGGGTGCTGTATCCTTATATCGTCATTGACTCAATGACTTATTTCGTGTAATCTGTACTTTACCCCTTTCTACCAATTGGTGAATAAAGTCTCGATTAGCATAAAAAAAAAATATATATAACATTGGGTTTGACCTTCTGAGCAAGTCTCTTCCTCAACAAAAGAAACAGTAGTCTGATCGATATTTGGTGGCTCTGGTTCACTCCATTTTGCATTGTAAAACGGAAAACCTTACCTCTGAAATTTCTGAATTAAGAAAACCCTAACTAGGGTGCGACCGAGTTAATTTATCACAATTCAATATATATTTATATTCTAACATTGAATGAAATTTATAATTGTAGCCTTCTCTTTGTAGCATTTGTCAGCTTTTCTGACCAAAAATGGTTGAAACTTGAATGAGTATGGGTTGTGGCTCATTAGAGTTCAAATCATCAGCGACTCATAAGGTTACAAATTATCGATCCACAATTCAGATTCAATTTAACCAATGCCTGCCTATGTTGTCGCACTCTCCCTTTCTGAAAGAATGCTTCTTTTGTCATTGCATGTTTAGTTCTTTGAATCCCAGGTAGGGAGAAAAAAAAAACAATAAAACAGGGGTTAGAAAACATATAGATCACTAGTTGGAAAATGTTTGTGGTTCGTAGCACAAGTTTTGGACTCGTATATCCCCCCTAACAAAAGGTTGTCTTTATTACTGTTGTCATCTGTTTTGTTTTGAGTCTTATATATGCATTAGAAATTTGTATTTTTCACGTATTGTTCTTGGTAATATATACTTTTAACGTTTCACATTAATGTCGTGTAACCGCATGTCAGATGACAACAAAAATCAGTAGTCGACATATCCATGCGCAATTGGGAATGCTAAAGATTGGAAGTGATGATAATAATTCTTGGCTGCTTCTTACTTAGTCTTTTCTTCCTTCACCTCTAGTAGTAATATATAAGTCGTTTCCCGTCGCACCCAAAAAAAAAAAAAGTAGTATTTTCTGATAGGAATAAAAATCTGGGCACAAGTAAATATTGAGACCAAAGGGCCAAAAGCAACATCCTACTTATTCCTAACCTTGCATTTGCTATCAATAATGATACTTTTTTGTTCTTGTCTAATTTTGTCTCCTACATTCCATCCGGATCAAGGGGAACAAAATACCAATATTGCGCTCGTCATTGCATAAGATATTTTCATTTTAGGTTTGTTTTTGTGTTAGTCGAAGTATCATAGTGAAACATTTTTTTGATGAAAGAGCGAAACATGTAAGCGAGCTTAAAACATTTCCAACTCAAGATGTTTGATTTTAGCAGATTTATGATGACCAGTTGTATGTATATACTATGATGAATGAATTCGTCCGCATCATATGAATCGACAAGGCTTGTATGGCTGTCCCTACGCAAGCTACATCGTTTGCATTTTAGTGGCCATGTATATCAGGACAATGCTCAAGAGTCTCCCAAATGCTCCTCTCCAGAAAAAAAAAAAAAAAAAAAAGGCCTCCCTCCTTCTAGCGACAAAAAGTTTTAAACAGAGAGAAACATAGGGAATCGGCACAATTTTCAATGATCCTGAGTCCCTGACTGACGATGTTGTTTTCAGTACTAAGCTAACAGTACTGCGCTGCTCCTAAACCTCAAATTTTGGATTCAATCCACAGGTATATGGGAACTGAACATTTTCCCAAAATAGCAAATACTACAATTTACTCCTTTCCTTAGCAGAAATGAAAAGGCGAGGACAACTATGATAACTAGAAGTCTAGAAGCAGCATCTCATATATGATACCCACCGATACACCTTTGGTTAAGGAAGGCATGATATCTAATACTCAAGATGTTTCTCGTTTGCAGGTTACCTCCGAATTGGAGACAAGTATGACAGATTCCAAAAGGATTAATTTAACCGAGTCCTCACCCGAGGACCAAATGTCTCAATAAGTTTTTTTTCCGTGTCTTTTGGACTTTATATAATTATTATCTTTTATGGATTTTAATCACATAATAGTTTGGAACTGCCAAGGCACAGACAGTAACAAGTTTAGACGTGCGATGAAAGATTTAATTTTGACTCGCTGACCTAGTATTCTTGTTTTGTTAGAAACTTGGGTTGAATTTTCAGGGAACTCACATTTTTTCCTGCAATTTGGATTTACAGGCCACGCTGTCGTTGATCCAACAGGTTTTTCTGGAGGCATTTGGGTCCTTTGGCGACAGGAGCATCTTAGCATGTCTATCATTTCCTCTTCCCGGCAATATATGATTTCATTGATTTGGGGTTCACAGGTTCTATTTTTACATGGTCCAGGGGGAGTCCGTAAGCGCCTAGATCGTGCCATTTCTAACGGGGCATGGAGGAATCTGTTCCCCGATGCGATGGTGGTGCATCTTCCCAGAACCAAGTCAGATCATTCCCCGTTGCTCCTTAAACTTACTATTCCACCGGCTGGATTAGGGAAGCGGCCCTTTAGATATCAGATGGCCTGGGCTACCCATCAGGCCTTCCAACCTCTACTAACTGAAACATGGAGCCCAGACAGGAATTTTCTGAGAAGACTGCTTTATTGGCCAAGACCCTAACCAAATGGAACCACATGGAGTTTGGGAATGTGTTTAAACGGAGGCGTCAGCTGCTTAATCGGCTTACAGGCATCCAAAGAGCATGAGATAGGGGCCAAGATAATTAGTTTCTTCGTGAGTTGGAATTTCAACTCAGAAATGACTATGATCTTCTATTACTACAGGAGGAGCTGATTTGGTTTCAAAAATCTCGGGACAAATGGATTCAATGTGGCGACTGAAACACTAAATTTTTTCACACAACCATGGTAATTCAGAGGAACAGGAATAAGATATAGGTTCTGAAGCTTGGAGATGATTGGTGTTTTGACCAACTGGTGCTCCGGGATCGAGCTGTAGATTTTTTCCAGTCTCTTTTTACTGCCCAAGAGGCCTCAGTGGTGGAATATAACATAAGAGGACAGTTTGTTCATCTTTCCACTGAAACTCTGCAGGGACTAAAAGACTCGACATCTGAATCTGAAATCCCGAAGGCCCTTCATCAGATGCATCCCCACAAGGCTCTCGGTGTAGATGGTTTTCCAGCAATTTTCTTCCAACAAAATTGGGAGCTTGTGAAGCCTGACCTTTGGAATTTTGTGAATGAGGCTTTACTGAATGGACATTTCGATCCTTTGATGAATTGGACCTTGCTTGTCTTAATACCTAAAGTTTCGCCACCTGAGGTTATCACACAATTTCGGCCAATTAGCCTGTGTAACGTTATCTATAAGCTTTTATCCAAAGTTTTAGTTAACCATTTGAAACCTTTTCTTTCTAATCTTGTACTGCCTTTTCAGTCTTCCTTTGTGCCAGGTTGTTAGATTATGGATAATGTCATCATAGTTCAAGAAATTATTCACTCCCTGCACACAATGAAAGGAACGGAAGGATATATGGCGATCAAGCTAGATTTGGAGAAAGCTTATGACCGCCTCTACTGGGATTTTGTCCAGGATACACTACAGGACATTGAGCTACCAGCCGAGTTCATCTCCATAATAATGTTTTGCATAACCTCTAGCTCTATGCAGGTGCTATGGAATGGGGAAAAGACTAGAGTTTTTTCACCATCTTATGGCTTGCGACAGAGAGACCCCCCTCTCCCCTTATCTCTTTGTTCTATGTCTAGAACGTCTCTCTCAATCAATTGTCAAAGCAGTGAATTCAGATACTTAGAAACCTATCCGGATAGGAACTAATGGTCTAGCCTTCTCACATATGTTCTTTGCTGATGACTTGGTTCTTTTTGCAGAAGCTAGCATCGATCAAGCTATGGCTATTAACAATGTTCTGGAGCAATTCTGCGTAAGCTCAGGCCAGCGTGTCAGCAAGCTTAAGTCTCGGATATATTGTTACCGGAATGTATCTTCACGGTTAGCTGGAGCCATTAGCAACAAATGTGGCAACCCCCTCACTGATGATCTAGGGAAGTACCTTGGCATTCCCCTCATTCATGGGCGTACTAGTACCAAAACTTTTAACTTTATCACTGACAAAGTGGATGAGAAACTGAAAGGTTGGAAAGTCCATTCTTTATCCTTTGTTGGCAGACTTACTCTAGTTAAATCTATTTTGCAGGCTATCCCCTCTTACGCGATGCAGTCCATGATGGTACCTTATGCTGTCTGTGATAAAGTTGACTCTAAAACCCGCTAGTTCCTATGGGGTTCCACTCAAGAGCAATGGAAACCGGCCCTAGTCAAGTGGGATACCGTGTCCCTACCGAAGGAATCAGGAGGTTTAGGCTTGCGGTCTATGCGCCAAGTAAATGAGGCCTATCTGGTGAAGCTATCTTGGACGTTCCTTACCCAGCCAGGCACTCTGTGGGTGAGGTTGCTGAAGGCCAAGTATTGTGATGGTGTAAATTTCCTCCCCAAAATGAAACCATGCAAAAAATGCTCCATCATCTGGAGAGGATTATGTAAACCATGGCCAACCTTACAAAAAGGTTCCTCCTGGCTCATTGGGAATGGCAAGAATGCCAGATTTTGGACGGATTAATAGTTGGGGGAGTGTGGGGATCTTTTATCCCATGCCACCCAAATAGTACCAGAGCATGATATCCACAGAGAGGTGCATTTGTATGTTCGCCGGGATGGCACGTGGGACATCAACACCCTACGCCCTTACTTGTCGGGCCACGTACTAGGCCTAATAGCTCTATCACCGATCCCCCAGGCCAATGATGAAGACGACATTGTAATATGGGATCACTATGCCTCCGGTGAAGTTTCAGTAAGCTCTGCTTATGAGTTCATCACAGAACCTGAAACTCCACCTGCCTACATCAGTATCTGGAAACATTTATGGAAATGGAAAGCTCTACCTTGTGTCCAGACTTTCCTATGGCAGTTAGCTCATGGAGCCCTTCTTACCAACTCTCAGAGAGTCAGACGGCATATGACTTCTGTTGATACTTGCCCCAGATGTTTGGGCGAACTTGAGACCAGTTTACATGCCCTACGTGACTGTGCTTTTGCCAAAACCGTATGGCTCCTTCTAATTCGTACTAATGCCTGCGTCTCTTTCTTTTCAGGTACCAATTTACAAGACTGGTTAGAAACAACGATGCACCTATCCATCGGACGCGATACTGCCTGTCCATGGCAGATTTTATTTGGCACGGGGCTATGGCTGCTGTAGAAGAGCAGGAATGAGGTTGTTTTCAACCCAAAAGCTACACTAGGCGATGCTCACCGTGCTGCTCAGTCCATATTCCAGTATGCGGTGGAGGTTTGGCGATCAACAAAAACCATTGAAGCAGCAGGAGCTACAAGCGGGAGGACCGTGTCCTAGGTTGGATGGCAGGCACCCATGTCCGGCTTCTACAAAGCGAACACAGACGGTGCTGTTAGTTTACAACAAGGAAGAGCTGGGGCAGGAGGACTAATCAAGAACTCGGCCGGTCAGTGGATAGCCGGCTTCTCCCATGGCCTACGAGTGTGTAACCCATTGTTGGCTGAAATGTGGGCTGTATACGACATACTTTGCATTGCGTGGAGCAATGGCATCACCCATCTCCAAGTGGAAAGTGATTGCCACGACCTTATCATGATCCTTTCCCGACAGAGCTCGAGCCGTCTTGAACATCTTCCCCTGATGGACTGCATCAAGGAACTTCTACAGCGGAACTGGGCCATCTCTTTCGCCCATGTATACCGCGAGGCTAACTTCGCCCGCTGACAGTTTAGCAAAATTTGCATTATCTGTTAGTGAGGAATTTCGTTATTTTGAGGTCTCCCCAGATTTTTGTATGCCCAGATTTTTGTATGGCTAATATGTTTGCTGACAGTTGAGGGGCTACTACCCCTAGGGATGTAACGTTATAAGTTTTGGTTCAATGCATTTTTTCCAACAAAAAAAAAAATACTATATCCTTTCCTTATTTACGCCCCTAAGGAAGTAGCAGCCTTATTGTCAATATTTAATATCAAGCACAACATTGCAATAAAAATTGATTACAGAGGGAGGGATCGGTCCAAATTCAAATTCCAATGATTCTGACGATGCTGATTTCAGTACTTAACAGTACTTGCTGCTCCTAAACTACAAAATTTGGATTCAATCCACAGATGGGAACTGAAAATCTTCCCAAAATAGCAAAATACGATTTAGCATATACTAAAAAGGGATGGATGGAGAATTATGATAATTATCATACCATCCTTTCCTTATGTACGTCCCCTAAGGCAGTAGTAGTAGCATTAGTACGTATCAATATTTAATTAACAAAGCACAACATAGCATTGTACTTTTTTTTGTCACAACATAGCATTGTACTTACTAGCTAGAGTTATATAATTTTACATGAACAAAATATGAGAGGCTGCTGCGACCACATATAAGCGCAACCCCACCGCAATAATGATAATACTAACAACACATCCTAAAAGCATACAACACTAAAAATTTTGCTCCATTAAAATACAGAGGCCGACCAAACCATAACAACATTGCCAGTTGAGATGAGAGAAAATTCCCGAGTCTTTCACTTCAGCTTTTGACTAGAGACATTTGAGGATTAATGGAGAGAGTGGAAGAGAATCTTGGGGGGTCATTATTAACCAAGCCAACCGCCCCTAGGAGATCCTCATCGTCCATCTGTCCATCCGGTTTCATGCATGAAGGAGAGAGAAGAAAAGTTTCTGTGCTGGGAATATTGGGGTTGGAGGAAGGTGGCAGGGGCAGTTTGGTCTTTCAGGTCACAGTTGGGGTTTACTTTACTGTTTGGGTTTGAGTAACGGGCATAGTAGAAGATGGCGAGCCATGAAGGGCAGAAGGAGAGCTTGCATGCGAAATTTTCTGCACTTTTCCTGCCCTTTTGTTCTCCAATTTCGCTCCTGCTGGTTGCCGTACCTTCACTCCTCTTATCATCTGTACCATTTAAAATTTGAACCAGATTTAGCCAATGTTACTTTTTCAAAAGGAGACTTATACGGTACTTGAACATCATAATTTTTTTTTTCAAATTACTTGAACAGATAATTTTGATGAACAGACAATTAAACGAGATGCTTACGTATTTTCCACACTTCACGTCGGAGTAAATAACTATGAAATCGCCCTCCTGGAGCCCATTTGTTCTCACAAAATCTCCTGAAAGTAATCACATAACTTCCATCAGAACGTTGAATAACGATCACTCTATTGGATTTATCACAAAACAAGAAAAAAAAGAGCACCCACCTGTGTTCTCGAGAAGGTACATCCTGCTTTTATTGTTAGGCCAGAATCTGAAACTCCAAAAAGAAGAAAAAAAAAAAAAAGGAAACGACATTTAACTTGCATTCATCAGCAAAAAAAAAAAATAATAAAGAAGAAAGATTTCTGAGCGATGGAAAATAAGATGAAAAAAATGGTGTGAGACTGCAAGTGGGTAAAGATATTGTTAATGCAAGAATACCTGTAGCGCATGTTCCATACACGAGAAGTTCCGATATCTTCCATGGCGATAGAAATGCCATCTCTGGCTTCTAGTTCTGGAAGATGGGTTTCTGCTTCTTTCTGCACAAAATCAGATTCAATGGAACAATCTCAATAAAACCTGAAAAATCAATGCTTTTTAAAAGGAGATCGTATATACATCCAAACCAATAAGTGCATGTGATGTGATGCATTAGATTTAAAGAAGAAAGGAGATTGAGGAACAGAATTTACCTTTGGTAAGACAATCCGACCAAGATTACCCACATCACTTTGCTTCAACACTTTTTGAAGGAGAAACCTCAAGTTCTTTTCAGGTTTCCACCCCTGTACAAATAGAAAAGCACACATGATAAGACACATGCAACATCCAAAAACAACAAAATGACCAAAAAAATCAACATCTATTGCTTTAATCTAATCATAAATGCACAATTACACATCCAAACGAGATATCAAACAAAGTCTGGAAAAAAAGCCCACCTGCCGCCTATCTGATGCTGATAACTGACGTTGATAATTCTGACCTTGCATGCCCTGCCTATCCGCCGCCGGAGCATCCATGGGTACCACCGGCGTGCTAACTGAAGCGGCACCGGGAGCAGCCGGCGGCCAATAAACCCAGTTGCCAGGGTTTCCTTGAGCGAGTGGGGTAGCATTGTCATTTCCAAGCCTTGCATGCGCATCTGCACCCTGATGCGGATGTTGGTTTTGGTTACTGTGATGATTATGATTCCTATGGTGTGATAAAAACCTTCTCTGTCTAGCCATTCTCTTCTTCCTTGCCTCTTTAGTGGCTGATGAACCTAGCCTCATCAACCTGTTGTCCCCATGACCCGGAAGAAACTGATACGGCGGGTACTGGTTTCCATACCCGGGAAAAGCAGGATTGTGAATTGGACCTGGCTGCAGATTGTTCTCTGCAAATGAGCTGTAAGGAGAAGGTAAAGCAAACTGTGATGCAGACCATGACTGAGCAGAGTCTAGCATCTGATAATCAGCGGGAGATGGGTATGGGTTGCTATTGACATTTGGAGCTCCATTTACAAACGGGTCGCCCATATATCCAACCATTGGTGGATAACCTGGCATGACCGCAGCGGGATCTGCGACATAAGGGACCGGTGCAATCCAAGGATTCTGGTTAAAGCAAGGGTTGGATTGATCAGGCTGGACGGAATTATTACCCTCCATGTTAGGGCTTGGGATCGGACAAGAGTTAGGATTAGGGTTTGGAGTATGAGGGTCTTGGTATTGGTAAGGAAGAGAAATGTTGGAAGCAGATTCTGTTAAGCGCCTTCTATGGAGATGATTTGTTTGAACCCACTCAAGAATAAGCTTCAGTAGTTGCTTCATGCCTTCTTTACCACCACCTAGACGCCTGGCAGCACACTCTATCGTGGCTTTCTTGATCTTGACATTCCTCAAATCCTCCGCCGATACAGTCTCTTTGTTACTCTTGAGCCACTCCAGAAACACCTTGGCGAGATCATTCGAGGCGGCGTCGCCTCCTCCTCCTCCAGTGCCTCCTCCTTGTAACTGAATATCAGAGCCTTCATTTTTGCTCTGCATCAGAGCTTCACTTCCCAGAGGAAGAGGTTGGCCTTGTGGCTTATTGTGCTCCAGTTGAAAATCCTCTAAGAGAGTTTCATCAGAGTGAAACATAGAGGAAGGATCAAAGAAATCGTTACTCTCAAGGAGATCCATGTACCCAAAGGTTTCCATCACCTCCATACAGTCAACGCCTTCCATCCCTTGTTGATCTGACGGCTGAGGGACCTCCATGGAGCCAGTAGAAGACAAGGCTGCCGTGGATGCATCCACAAGATCTTGTTGACTGTTGTCATGTTCATAATTATGGTGACCATAGTGCTGATTCTGATGGCTTCCACGTTTCTTCTCCACATCTTCCTCTGCGTCTGACTTCAAAACAGCCCAAGAAGCCGCAGAAGAAGACGAAGAGGCTGAAGAAGATGAGGAGGAGGAGGTAATGGCCTTGGCCGGGGCCGGAGTGGACGAAGACGAGGATGAAGCGGACATGCATGGGAAATCTGGGAGGGGAGGGAAGTCTCCATAGAAGATTGAAGCATCGGTGACATCAGCTAGTAGATCTTCTTGTTCTCTTTGGAGCCAGATCTCCCTCTCTGCCTGTTCTCCCTCCATTGCTTCAAAACCCGCAGGAGTAGGGTTTGCTTCTCTTGAAACCGCCTCATGCAGATCCTCACCATGCACTTGTAAACCCTCCATGCCCTGGTCCTTTACTGTTTTTGGATATTAAAGTACAATAAATAGAAATAAAAAGGGTAGCAACTTGAACCCCTTTTGGGTACTGTTCTCGCAGGTAGATTTAGAGAGAGAGGAAACAAGATAAGAGAGTAGTGGCCGGGGGATAGGGTTTTCTCTGTACGGATAAGTGCAACGAAGAAGATTGTATCTGATTAAGGAAGCAAAAGAAGGAAAAGGGCCCGCTTAGGGGTATCAAATCCTCAACCAAGAAGCAACATAAACCATCTGGGTCTATATATCAACAAACACACAGATAACATAAACAAATAGCTAGAGTACCCACTAGGCTACAGCCCATCCCATCTCCAAGACAGCGACCCCTCTGTATAGTCCACACTTCAACAATATTTTAATCAGGTCATTAACTAATTGAACCAGCCAAATGCTTGTTCAATCATCGAAATTAGCACCAAACAGAACTTGGCAAAAACTATGGCAGTTTTGGGAAGATGATCAGTACAGAGAGGCTGATGATGAACATTGAACAATAACCCTCCCGGTGCAAGACTATGGCTATCACCTGTATATATGATCTAAAGGGGCATGTGAACTTAAATTTCAGAGGCTAGCACATACACTCTTATGCATGCTCAAATTAACTTGACCCCATGTGTGTGCTGGTCTTTTTCCATGGAGTTCCATGCCATTGTCCAACCTTTTTAACCTTTTCCTAGGATAGGTTTCAAGTCAGTTTTTGAGGTTTTATGAGTATTCAATTGGAAAATAAGTGTTTTTTCCTTAAGAGAGAGAGAGAGAGAGAGAGATTTGGGTGGTTTTAGAGAGACTGTGAAAAGAAACAAAACCAAAACAAAACAAAACCTCGTGCGCCGCTACTTTCTGAACCCTTCACTCCGGATTTTGTGCCTTAAGCCATACGTTCCCTCCTCAATGGTGCAACCTAGCGGTGCCTCAGCCTTTAAGTTTAGTACTAAAAGAGTGGACTAAAATACGGTACCAATATCAACAGTTACCTCCATTTATTCGGGTTTATATGCGAGATTTCTGATAATTCAGGTCTTCATCCAAGATACTAATTTTGCCTTCTCAACATTTCCCTTCCAAATAATCGATCATCGTTGCTCCACGTCCTTTCCCAAAAACAAGACAAAAACCATTATGAGTCCTTTCTCATTTACTATCAAGTAGATGTTTCTCGTCTTAATTAGAATAATTTTTACTTTTTCTTACGAACTGTTGATACATATGGGAACTGTCAGGAAAAAAAAAAAAAAAAGAAAAGACAAGATGCTTATGTAATTTGCTAACGACGTACATTTATCACGTCAGCTCACGCATTCCCTATTCTCTGTGGAATTTCATCGTCAATTGTCTAGCTATTTGGTTACATATTTTGTTTTAAATTTTTGTTTTGTATCATTTCTCAATCAAGGCAACTCTGCGATGCCCTTTTCTCCCTTTGATCATTGATAATTAGATTACTTTTCTCCCTTTGATCATTGATAATTAGATTACAGATTTTCGGCACACTAAGGATCCGTGGTATCATTATCATAATTAATTTTTGGATCCATAGATAGAGTCTATATTAACATAACCACGAAACATTGAGAAAAATACATATGCCACACTAATTAATCATATATACCTATCAATTCTGCTATACCTAGCTAGCATGTACACGAGTATAGATATACAGTTCTACTATTTACAACAAATTGTTTTTCATTTGATTAATTATAATCAAGCCCGTCCTGATGCATATTCTTACAGAATTTGATCTTGAACATGCTGATATTTATCAATTAGTTGGTGTAATTAAAGTAAAATAAGAAATGTAGAAAGAACCAATACAGTATGTACACTGCAATCTCCTCCCCGTTCACACTACACATATTGTCCATTTTCAAAAACCCCACAACACACACCACCAACCACATCTCCTCTCTAAATTTACAAATCTTTCCAAAAGAGAGAGAAATCCACTGATCAGTTGCTTAATTTCTATTGGGTTTGACATACAAGGCATTTGTCTCCATTCGTGGGCGAAGCGGCGTAGGTTGTAGGAATTGCTACGAAGCCGCTACGTGTCCATGCAAACCCTGACGTAACATCCCTCTCTGTCTCTCCCTCTCTCTGATCTACCAATAACCGTGCACTTTTCTGTTTCGATCCCCGTCTTTATCTGATGCCCATGAGCAGAGGCCCCTCTACCCTCACATCTATTGAGAAGTAAAGTATCCTGACAGACTCCTCATTTGCTGCCACGTTCATGGTGCGTCATCGTGGAGAGGGAAACGGGTTTCCTCTTCTTCCTCCTTTAATCTTTTCTAAGCGTTGAACGGGATTGGCTCGGTTTCTAAGTAAGTAAGGAGTTTCTGGATTCTGCTTGTTTATTACTGGATGTTGGATCTGGACTTTGAATTACTAATTGCTTGTCCAATGGGGTTTTCCCACGTTGGCACCAGCCTTATGTTGCCCATGCTACTGATCATTTACTTCATGGGAAAAGAAGAAGATGGGTGTGGATATATATGATGTTTTTATAAGTAACTGAATCCGATGATGTTGCTCTCCATGTGAAATATATAGGCATATAGTTGAAAACATACCCATCTCAATGATTTTATTTACACCCATAATATTATCAATTTATCATCAATCTATTAACAATAAAAGCTAACTTTCTAATGAATTACGATTAAGGATATAAAAAATTATTGAAAATATCGGATTATGCACGTACAGGATAATGGAATCCGAAAAGAAAATTATAGTACTACTACTGATACAAAAGCGATAGTCTGAAAAGATAGACGCTCTGCATAATATATGTATAATTCTTCAATAATAGTTATGGGAATTTGGCCCGATGGCAAATAAAATAAGACAGACAAGAATCCCATTAAAAAAGAATGAAACTACTTAGAAATGAAATGAAAATGATCTGCAGTTAACTGAATGTAAGTTGATGTTGTCATGGTATCCTTTGATCTCACGACTGACACAGTAGTTACATTCTCGCGCTACAGTAACGTCATTCCTCTACATATATATTGAGAAATAGTCCTCATTTCATCGTTTCCTTTTCTTGAAAGGTCTCCTTTTTCTCTTATACATATATGTGATATGCTTTTTTCTCTTATATATATATCTTCTTCCTTCTACTTGTGCATCTTGCATCGCATCGTTGACTGGCCAGGCCAGTTCAAACACTCAATCAGGTGGGAATCAGAAATTACTGATCAAGTGGATAACACTTGACCACAAATATATAAAGTCAACCTCACATATTATATTAAATTACAACTTCGTATTAATTAACACTGGGAATGATATCAATAAGTCATTTGGACAGTTGTAGATAAATTGTGCGTAAATTCTTTTTTTTTTAAGAAAATTTGTTCATAAATTCTTTGTATTGTATTGATCCTTTGTTAGCATCCCGGTTGTAGCACTGAATAACAAATTTTTTTAAAAAATGAAATATTTCGTTCCTTTGGAAATTTTGCATATAGGATGCGAAATATACATTTCACGGCATCAATTTATAATTTTATCAAATGATCCAACTATCCCCGTTGAACCCTAGTTATATATGCCCAGTCGGTTGAAAATTTAAACCCTTAATGATCTCATTTCTGCGGGTCAACATAATATGTATTGGGACGTATTTGAAAACTCAGATTTTTCCATCTTACTATCAACTTCAAGAAATGATTACTCTCTTCGGCGATCGCAAGATCAAATTTATATGAATTAGTTGTACGCTAATTTTTTGTTGCGAGAGGACTATACATATGAATTTGTTCAGGTGAATTGGATTGTTGATCGCACAAACGCTATTGTCAGTTCATCTCTTTTCATGCATGTACATATATGACTATTGTTCATCACCATCGCGAATAATTAACCAAACAATTTTCCCCATCAAATTGAACCTGGTTTTAAATGAATAGAGCAAAGGAAAAAGATGCCTGATCACTTTCTTTTAGTACTAATAAATATATTTCTTGTACAAAATTTTTCACGGCCCTTTATTTGCGAAATTGGAGTATAACGAGTTCTTCTGTTCGACAACTTAACAGACCAGTGCCTGTTAAAACAAGCACTAATCGTATTTGTCAAACGGATTAAAAAAAAAATGGCCGAAACAGAATTGACAAATTAAGAAAAAAAAAATGTAGGGATGAGCGAGCAAAAAAAAAAATCTCAATTAATTCTTGGTGTTCATGTTGCGCTTGACAGCCTCTGCATTATCTTTGACGAATGCCTTCGTTTCATCAGCCTTGCCAACTACTGTGTCCTTAATCTTTTGTGTAGTATCTTTAACCGATCCCCATGCATCCTCGGCCGTTTTCTTTGCCTTTTCTGTGATATCCTGTGCAGCAGTTGATGCTTCACCAGTAACTTCTTTTGCTTTCTGGGTCACCTGTGGTCCTCGCATATAATTATATATATATATATATATATACCAAAAAATAGTTATTTTTCTGATTTAAGAGGTAAAATTGACGAATCAAATATATATTATAAAACTTCGACAGACTAGCTTAGCCAAGGAAAAAAAAGATTGTTGCATACTTCTCCAGCAGTAGAAGTAGCCGTGTTTTTTATATCCTGGGCAGCCGTCTTTGCCTGATTGACACCTTGCTTTGCCGCCTGAACGCCGGACTGAATTGCATCTGAAGCCTCTTTTCTACAATTTGCCTGCATAAATATTATACCAACATTTTTCCTGAATTATACCGAATGCACTTAATTAATTTATGACCAAATTAACTTTCATTAAGAGGAGGCCAGCTAGATGACTAATTATACCTGAAAACGTCTTGTTGAGACAGGGACAAAGACCCTTGAGCTCCATGGACTCCTAATCACTACTACACCAATTGGACCATACCTGGGGAGGTTGGTGGGTAAGCCTATCAATCTTGCCATTTTGTGGGTACGTAATTCCTCCAACTGGGATAATGAATTAATTAGATGATAAGAGCTTGAAAAGATTCTGATTAATTGTTGTTCACATCCGGGTGGGGGTCTAGGTCTTATATATAACGAAAGGAAGAGAGTAAATTGTGCATGTAAACGCCAGGTGGATTCAGTTTTAGGTGCTACACATAGCGGTTCGATCTATTACTAGTGGTTGAAATTCCTTGTAAAAGTTTAGCTAGGACCCAGTAGTATAGGCTTTTTTTTTGTTACGCTGTTGGAAGTTTTACATCGTCCCAAATAATATTACCTTTTTTTATTAGTCGTTGAGAGAGAGAGCATTTTACTTGCACCAAAAAGATTAAAGGAGGCATTTTACACGTAGTTTCTCAACAGCCTGGGAAACACAACTCTTCAAAATTGTGAAAACCTTAGCTAAATACATGTTCCACTAAGGTTTTTTTTTATTATTATTTTTTTGCTGCTAATCGATTGATATGTTCCATTAAGTTGTGTTGGTGCGTTTCCTCCTTTTGGGGGCCACCACTAAGTGCTGCATTAAGGAAATGGAGCACCAAGGAGTGGCGCACAAAGTTGGAAATGGAGCACTACAGATTTTGCTCCCATGTCCCTGCAATTGTGAATTTTTTGCACAATGGTCCCTGTGAGTTGCCTATAAATAGGCAGCTCATTTATCATCCAAATCATCCCAAGCATTCACAACAAATGTGAATAAGAGAGTGAAAG